>JAFFZH010014324.1:82308-118250 GCA_018420115.1 Euura saliciscinereae
GTTTTCGAAATATTTGCGTTTATAATTTAAAATGGGACACCCTGTATATGGCAACTAATTTGATCCTGCAGTAGTGTTCAGTCGCGCGTGCGCTCGTTCGAAATTTTCCACTACCTTGCACTGATCTCTACCTTGCCGTGCAGTGGCGCCATCTTTTGTAGCTGGCGTAAGCTGAAAGCTAACAACAGCATTTTTATTTAATATATAGGTTATTCGTTATAGTTAATCGCTTGTAATGAATATGTTTTGTTTTTTCATTTCCGATAAGTTATAACTTCGACAAAAGTCTTGTTCCAATATTTTATTGTGAAAGGTCCGAAACTGGCCGTGATATTTTGAACGAAAGCAGTGTTGCCAGGCTTATGACGTCGAACTAGAATCATGAAACGTGGGAGCTGTGAAATTCCCGAATTTGGATACCCGGTAGTTGAGGCTTTGAGCTTTTCCGTTATCTCTCGTTTGAAAATAAATACAATTCTGCTGAAGATATTTTCTTGTCAAACTAATAATTATTCTCTCGAACTGACGAAATTTATTCGCCATTTAGTTTTCAACTAAAACGTTAGACCGTCTCACGAGCCACTTGTATACTACAGTTATTCGTGGCCATTGTAGCTGTATAAAATTAGTACATTTGTCCACCTGCCCTGGAAATTGGACAATGATCAATTTGTCCAATTTGCATGCATGTTTCAGGCGCGGAAACCTCGTATACGAAAATTTATTATAGTTATCAAACAAGATACAAATAATTGTTAGGAGAACACGTTTTCCACATTCGTACAAAGTTACATAAATTTATAACTGTGAATGTAACACTACAGACCTGTTCTACTTTAAAAATAAATCAAACAACGAAACCGGATCGAATCGACATTATTCTGAATTCTGAAGTAAGCGTAAAGCGACATAAGGTGAAGTAAGTCGTAACATACAACAATCGTGTATCGAAGTTAACAAATCGTTGAATTTCACAGATTTGTAGACAAGAAAACGGTGAGATTCGATGAACTTGTGTACCATCTGACCACCGTGGATCACAATCCAACGAATCAAATTTATACACAGGGACAAATTAGGACTTATTGAGGTATACGAGAGAACGAAATACATGCATATTTTTCTTTGTGCTCATTGATATGTCAAATAATCGTTAACCAGTGAGTAAGTTTTGTACAAATGCAAGTATTTAAATAAAAAGAAAAAATTACCAAAAATGTTGATTGCTATGCTACTGACATATGTTGCATACAAATATCGATAGCAGAGCCCATATTTCACAGGGTCAATAATATAAATAACATCTAAATGTAAAATGAGCCACTATTGTCATAAAAAAAAGAGACGTGGAACAATCCAATGAGATACGAAATGCTTTTTTCGAATGAAGATTTGAACTCGGAGCTAGACGCAACGATGAGCGATCGTATGATTCATGTATTCACGCACGAACAAGCTCAAGCTTGGCAACGCTGCGCAGCCAGACAGGTCCCAGCGTGCACCGTGTTTGCGGAACGGTCGAGGCGGTCGAGGCACGGGAATCGTCGTTGCGTGGTGGAGAGGGAGAATGCGCCCCCCTCTCCAACTAATGGAAAGGACGGAGACGGTCCGGGACAGTCTATGGAAAGAAGGCGGAGGCGTAGGGAGTGCGTACATTCGCTTGATTCAGTTCCCGATGTGTTGTTTGTGGTCGTTAACTGTGTTAAATTTTACAGTAATTGAACTAACAAAGTAGTGAAAATGCCTCTGAGCATCGGAGTGAACCTCCGGGTGACCGGCCACTGTAATCAGGGAGGCCGAAAATACATGGAGGATATGTTTAGCGTGGCATACCAGCAAACAGCCGACGACAAAGACCTCGAATACGCGTTCTTTGGTATATTTGACGGGCATGGCGGCGGCGAAGCGGCCACGTACGCCAAAGAAAACCTCATGGACACTATTGTTAAACAGAAAAACTTTTGGTCTGACAAAGACGAGGATGTTTTGAGGGCGATCCAAGACGGATACAGTAACACCCATCAGGCTATGTGGCGACAGCTCGGTAAGTCGTCGAGTTACCCTCCCGCGCTATTCACAGTCCCCCCTCCCCCCCTCAGCCACCTCGCCGCTCTCTCTGCCCCGCTGTCCCCTCGTCCTACATCCGAACGAGATTTAGGTTATGTAACCCGTAGGTAACCTCAATTCGATCCACAGTTTCACCAATGTTAATCCGTATCCGGTATGGGATTTTAATAACATTTGGGTACTGCGATGAAATATGAGATTATGATTTCTTTTTTTTTCATATATTTTTATTTCAGAAAATGTTTTACCTCCATGAAGATGGGACCGTCTGTTCAACGTTGGATCTTTCTCTTCCTCATTAAATTCGATCGGCTAAAAATGGAAATTAATTTGCATGGCCTGTTTTTATTCTGTCGAAGATAATTTACACTGCTTTTGTTTGATTACTTATCTCAGAATCTTGCAAGGATGAAATGATTTTTTTTTCTATCACTGTGATAACGTTAGAAGTACATATATTGAGCATAGTTTTAATTAAGCAGACCCAAAAGATGCTCTCGCTATGCAGTGTAAACTCCTAACGAATAGACACTCAAAATCTTGCCTATAAGATTTGCAATTGGTAATTGTTTCCTAGAAATTTAGCAATTGGAGTACGTAATCATTGAAACAATTGCTGACTGTGAATCACGCAAGTGAACTAGACTTTTGGTTTCTAATCATCAAGAATTCTCACTGTACATGTGAACGATTACGTGGCGCTAAACAGTCTAAACGTAGAGACTCACTGACTCAATTCTCATAGATAAATGGCCAAGAACAGCATCAGGTCTTCCCAGCACTGCGGGTACTACTGCAAGTGTCGCTTTCATACGCAAGGGAAAAATTTACATCGGACATGTTGGCGATTCCGGGATCATTCTGGGCTACCAAGATGAAGGAGAACCGCATTGGAAGGCTAGAGCTCTCACAAAAGATCACAAGCCTGAAAGTATGCCAGAGATGACGAGGATTCAAGCCTGTGGTGGAAAGGTAGTCAGTAAATCTGGTGTGCCAAGGGTCGTCTGGAACAGACCGAGAATTGGACATAAAGGTCCCGTTCGAAGATCAACGCATATCGACGAGATTCCATTCCTGGCTGTTGCTAGATCATTAGGTACAGGATTGAAACCGAAAATTAAGAACAATGATACGATGTAGATGCGTTATTAACGTTGATACTCCATTCAGGTGATCTTTGGAGCTACAACTCTGAATTGGACAAGTTTGTGGTTTCTCCTGAGCCCGACGTTGCGGTAGTAGCTGTAGACGTCAAATCCCATCGATGCCTGATATTCGGTACCGATGGGTTGTGGAATATGCTGACACCGCAGGCAGCTGTATCCATCGTCCAAGCTGCTGAGAGACACAATGAAAAGCACCTGATTGCTTCGCAGCAAACTGGAAGTGGGGTATGTCAGATAGATTTAAGTCAGATCTTGGTATTCGTCTTTTTTACCACCGTCTTACAGTATGATTGGAATTTGCCTTATATTTACAGCATACCGATGCTCAGATGTGGATCAATCCTTCCAAAAGTCTTGTCGATAGAGCACTAGAAAGGTGGTCGTCTACTAGACTCCGTGCTGACAACACCAGCGTCGTTACACTGATGCTAGACCCACCTGGGCCCTCAAGAACTGAAGTGAGTCGAATAGCAGCAGAAAATCAAAGTTCAATAAAACCAATGCTCATCTAATCGGATATTTTATTCCTCAGGTTCTATTGGGACAGAAGAGCTGCAAGGAAAAAGAACGTGCAGTGTCGCCAAAGGGAACTCCACGCCGTGTCATTCTTTCTCCGGTTCCGAGTACCTCGGAAGAGACTGAACCGGAAACAGAATACTCTTCTAAATCTGAAGCCATCAACGATTTTTATTCACCGATAGTCAACACGGCGATGCCGTGTGCTGCGAAAGACGACGAGAATGAAAACGAGTCCAAACAGCCAGATTCATCGGATAATCTTGTAGATGCTTCAGGGAAAATTACAGAGGTGGCCAATATTCTTCACAGGGAGACGCCGACGGCGACAAAGACTTTGGCGGAACAACATAATTCTAATTCTAAAACTCAGTCTAACGGCGCACATAGTGCTTCCAAACCCACTGTTAAACCTACACAACAACATCATGCGAGTCCTCAGAGAGAACTTCGCAGCCGAGAGAGTATACAAGTTGCCGAGGTTTCGTCAAGCGTCTGTACTGAGAATGTAATATCCGAAGAAACACCCAAACTGGAACACGTGTCTACGACAAAGTTGGAGAAAGTTGATCATTCTGTACGACCAAAAAGGATATGTGACCTGAAACTGAAAGAAAGTACGAGTAGCCCAAATCTACAAAATCTGATTAGACAATTGCCAAAGCCTACTGGAATATCTGATCACGAAGCCAAAGAAGAATCAAACAATCCACGCATCTCCGTCGTTAGGCAACGTTCGGTCAATGGATCTTGCGACGAACTGAAAACCAGTACCAATGTCGGAACTAAGCGTAGACACAGTATCATGGCACCGGCTGACGAAGATTGTACCTCTGAGCCTAGTCTAAAGAGGCGAACGCGATCAGAGGATCAGAGAGTTCTTCCAACTGACGAAAATGATCCAGCAAATCAAAGTAAAGATGGCCACAACAGGCTTTCATGGCCAGATAAATGGCAAGTGGGCGAAGGGTCCGAAAGTACGAGGAGCAACCAAAGAAGAAGTCTGGAGAAGAAGGTTACGCCTGTAAAGACTATCAGAAGGCCATCGATAAACGGTGGAAATCGAATACAATTACGAGGCAGTTTCACCGTTCAAAGAGAACGAGTGAATGTACAGATTTCGGCGGATCTACCCCCACAGAGGTGGTTGCGGTCGGATACTATCGCAGCTACACCTATAAAAACTCTCCGTTCGAGAAATGTTGACATTATGGGTCACACGGTACCGCCGCAAATGGCCAGTCAATACGGTATTGCGAAAACAAACAGGCTTTCGTTGCCCAGTAAATTAAAGCAAACATCCGCTACACCTGGGTCGCAAGGAACTCCTAGTAATTCGGGTATAGCTAAGCGGGTGAAATCTCCATATAATCCCAGTGCTCGGTCGCTATCCACTCGTTCTAGGATAAAACGACTCAGCAAGTAAGGGTAGCCAAATGGTCTAACAATTGTAAGAAAATTCTGATCAGGGCTCGTTCATTTACTCTTGGATTCGGTTTGAAAATAATTTATCGGATGTGCATTCCTTGTTCATACGCTGAATCAGGTGGCGCATTGAGTAAAATTATGTAATTCAGATTTCGTAACGAAGGATTCTGTACAAAGCGTCATTGAACATTTAATGTTGAAAACCACCGGTAGTTGAACCTTGCCCTTAAATTATTTATATTATATAACAAACTGTCCAATTATATGTACTCTAACCACTTTCGATCCTTAAGTGATGATTTTAGTTCGATTTTCTACTTCATTTCTTTGTTCTCTAAACTGTATCTTGATATTTAAGTTACTGTGCGCCGAAGACATGTCACTGTGAGTGTGAAGATACTTCGGCTATCATACTTTTGGAGTCAAGATACGTGCACACTCTCCATTAGTCTTTTTTTTTTTTGAATATTTATTATTTTACATGTATATTTTGCAACAGCTGTACAATGGTCGTTAGCCTGACTAAATTGATACAAACCATTGTCAAAAGAGCAATTCTCTTTTTTTTCTCAATTCCACGTCTGATAACGGATTCGGTAAGCTTGAATATTGTTCGGAGGATTTGATTAAAACAAAGTTTGAAAATTTCCTTATCTCCTTGCTTCTGTTATTCAATTTTTTGTTGCTGAAAGCTATAGTTTTCTAGCTTTTTTACAACTGAAATGAATTGGAAGAGAAATCTTACTCGCCTATTGCTAGTATATTTCATTTCCAATCATTTATCGACTTTACGACGATTCATTGTCGTATGGTCATCAAATTTATTTACAACGACGTTCAGATGTAGCAGGTGATCAGAAGACAGCTATTCATTCTATCCAAAGCAACTTGTAACAAACTGAAATGTCCACTGATACCAAGAGCCAGCGTCTGCGAAAAGATAAAATGAATTGAATGGAATGGTATGTAACGCATTTATGCCTCGGATACTATTCTACTTTCAGTACTTATTTCATCTATTCGAACAGAATAAGCCTCTTGATACTTCTGTTTAAAGCTTGACCAATATTTGATATCAGAAAATTGATGAATCAATGATAAGATTGTTTTCCATTTATTTTCATATTTTACTAAAATTGACATAAAAAATTGTTTTGGCACGTGTGAAGCAGCAGTTGAATTTATTATTATTATTATTATTATTATTATTATTTTATACTTTTGATGAATGGTCAGTAATGACCAGGTTATTTCTTGAGAAAAAAAACGAGGATTTTTTGTTCAACAATACTTCTTCATTTCATTTCTGATCACTACCAACCATGAATTGTCCAGTTATATCTGTAGTCGGTACTATTCATAGAATTATGGTTATTTAATTTTTTTTTTACATAATTTTATGATTCATTACACGGATTTTATGGTTTACTTTTTTTTTGTAAAGTTTTAGGTGGACTGTTGAGACTACGATAAAAATAGATGCTACTAAATTTTGTACATTCGCTGATTTGCCTTTGCTAATGGTACGATAGTAAGTAAAAAATTTAGTGGGAGCTTTGTGACCAAGATTAGTGAGTAATATTGTACAATTTATATTATTACAGAGTGTTGATGAAAGATCTATATTTATGAGAGAATGAAATGATTGTCTTTTTTGTCAAGTAGCGTGCAGACATCTGTTGTGCTTCTGGGTTTTTAATTTTTTCTTTTGTCTTTCAATACGTACAATTTATCAGCAATCAATAGACTACTTTTCCAATTATAATTCAAATCGATCAATTGAAGTCTCAATACATTCCAATACCTTAAATACATCTCTGGAATGACATCATGCTGCATATATGAAATAATTTTTCAGATGTATCTTTTCTTTGAAAAATATGAACCTTCATCTCATTCTAAACTAGATAGGTCATTGTATAAAATAACGTTTTCAACATTCAATTAACAAGCAATTTATCAATTTTTTAACTCGAAATAGAAGTATCTTGCTTCTATTCACCATTACCCTGTCTCTGTTCGGATCCCTGTGTGGATTTTAAGAACAAACTTTAAGAAAAAGAACCTAATAGCACGATAGATTTCCGCATCTGCTGTAAAGTCATTGTTAATAGATACTAATTAAACCATAAGAAAAATTTAAAACTTGGTATATAAGAGGAGTATATTATACATTGTGTGTAAACAAATTTCAATCACAATGAAAATAAACACGTGCCTATATCATAGTTACCAGCTGGATACAGAGATCTAAGTTTATTACAGCTTACAAATTGTGGATCATTCTAATTGCTATTATATACTTATATACTTGTGTATTATAAAAAAGATAAAGTAATATGAAAGGTGACGACATGGAATATATAAGTATTTTGTAAGAATGTAATTTTATTGTAACTGAACGATAGAGTTTAATGATTAAAAGTTCGAACAAAAGTGTGATTATATTACGTTTTTAAACTGTATATTTTAATTAATAAAGTCGGTTCTTCAAAACAGAAAAAAATCTACTCCTTTGCCTCGTAATGCTTCAGTTGACCAGCGAAGCGACACGAGAAATACACCAATACATGAGGAAAGATTAGTGATTCGCAAAAAATGTTATTCCAGTTAGGGTTTGTAATGATAATATATTTTTCTAGGCATCATCAATGAGCTAACTGTATACAATACCTTGAATATAATTTCGAAGGATCTATGGATATCGAACAATTTTTGTGTCAGTACCACGAAGTGTACAATAGTATAACAAGGTTTATTCATAATTTATTAATTTTCAAGTTAATTCATTACTTATATTAAATGCTGCAAACGCTTGCTTCCATTCATAAAATCAAGCTCCTTTGAAATTAATACATTATATTACATTACTACATAATTACATCACACGTAATACTTTTCATTGATAAATTAATCCTTATTAAATGATTTTATTGAAATTCTTTCACGCCCTATGTGGACATAGTTTTGGCACATGCAACGAACGTGCTAGTCTATACAGTCCAACAAAATCAATCTTGCAATTTTCATCAACAAAATCTGAGAAGGTCCAAATTATTTTTTCCAAACTGGATGGAGGAAATTGTTTTTCATTCCCAATCAGCGTTGCATACTGCAAACATTATTTGTGAACACTATATTCTTTGTATTATTTTGTTAAACATTATATTTAATACCCGATCAATAACTATCATTGACGAAGCATCATGTAACTACGGTAAAGTTTCTATATAAAATGTGTTAAGGGAGACTTTGGTGAAATATTTGCCAAAATAGTTATTTGTGTATCAAGGGCGCAAAAGGCTATTTTACGAGTATGCAATTTGCGGCACGAGCCGAAGGCGAGTTGCTGTAAAAGCAGACTCGTCATAATAGCCTTGCGCCCATGATGCACACGATGTTTTTCTCATCACCTGGTCTGCAAAAATGCCTCTTTTCAGACCGAGTGAGCGGGCGGAAAACAGGATTTTGCGCCCTAGGGCAGGAAAAAGTCTCTTTCGCCCGCTTCTGGCGGGCGGAAATAGTATATTGTGTTACAAGTGCGGAAAGAGGCTGATATCCGTCGAGTGTGAAGTTAGCAGCGCGAACCGACAGCGAGCGTCGCATTTCGTGGCAAATGCAGCAAGCCGAGGTGAGTGCTGCTATCACACGAGTTAGATATCGGCCTTCCGCACGTGCCACACACGATATTTTTTGTAATTCCTGCGATGGAAAGTTTGATTTTCGAAGCGTGTATATAGCGTGCGTAAGTGCCACTTCTCCGAGCAGTGCAGAAAATTGTACTTTCCGCACTAGGGCTTTAGCTCTAGTGCGGAAAGTAAAGTTTTCTGCACGGCTCGGAAAAGTGGCACTTTACGCACGCTATACACGCCTCGAAAATCACACTTTCCAGGCAGGTGTTGCAAAAAAGACGTTTCCGCCCGAGGGCGAAAAGATCTGTTTTCCGCCCGCTCAAGAGGTATGAAAAGTGGCATTTTGCGACCGGGTGTGAGAAAATAAGTTTTTCATTCTTAGAATATTAAGAAGAGGTGTATAAAAAAATCCTTCCAGCAGTTTTTCAATAATGGCAGTATGGGCTGTGAAAAAAATTTTCAGCCTCCTGTGATGAAAGTGCAAGGAATTTTGGCAGCGATGAGCAAAATCCGAGGCAAAATCTTTGCAGGGTTCCTTGCGCTCGGACTTTCAACGCAGGAGGCTGAAATTTTTTTTTCCAGCCCATACTACCATTATTGAAAAACTGCTGGAAGTTTTTTTTTTTAACGACCTGTAATAGCGATTTTAAAAATTTAACCGAAGTCTCCTCTCGACTTTGACAATCACTTATCACTTATATGCTGATCTTTATACTAGATAGTCCAACCATATTTACGGAATGTTGATTAACGTCCGGTTCCCGCGGCGTTCTGTCAGCGACAGTACTACAAAATTATGAACGAGGTTTCTGAATCAACTTAGGAAATTAAATTGAAGCTGCCAGTGTTATCTCTTTTGCAGGTACGCCAGCAGTCGTAACACAAGTCATGCGAACCGTCAGTGGATTTTGAATCTATGACTTCGCTTCTTCTTGTGATTACAGCGTCTGTATCCTTGTCTGTGTTGGGGACACATCTTTGAATCAAAATAGTAATTCCCTATGAAGAGTATCATTCGTGTTATCAAGATGAAGTTAACAAGAAACAGCTCCTGCAAAATACGACGTTTAATATAGAACATCAATATAGGAAATATTTCCATCAATTCATCATCGAATATCTGTTAGAATGCAGACATTTGTCCTTTAGACCAACCTGAAAGCTGGTTGGCATGGGATCCCTCCACACCTGGTTCGAGGTCTGTCAGCAGTCGCTGGAAAGACTAGCACTGGACATGTCCTGACACATGCGAGCCTCGCTCTTCTCATCCGCCAACGCGTCTAGGATATCCAGTAAAAGTTCACGGCTCAGTTGCTTCAGTTTCGGTAATCTAGCGACCTGCGATACGAAATGGATTTAATTGCGTGATATCTCTGTACAGCTTCTTGTTAGCTAGTCCTAGGTTTTTAACGCAGTATGTACCTTGCTGAAGTGGTGAACGATTAGGTTTAGGGCGTATTTCTTCATATCGATTGCCTGCATTCTGTCCGCAGCCTCAAGAATTTGAATAACGTTTTCAAACGTAACATTCATCTCAAGATTTTGTTTGCAGAATGCTTGTAGCCGATTATTTGTGAAACCGTAGAATACTGGAGCGGTGAATAGGTACAGAGAATCTTCGGGTGGCATAGATACATCCGCGTAGTAGATGTACCTGAGTAATGAGTCGAACGACTCCTTTGAAGGAATCATCTCCCCAATTTGAATCTGCAATTTTGCGATTCATCTATGATACTCGTGTGCGACACATCTACTGGATATTCAAGTATTCTCAATTGCTTATTACATTGACGATATTATCTTCAGGCATAAACGATCTGAACATTCCCTCAAAATAACTGCATCTCGCAGCAAGGATAGCTTTGTGAGCCGGTATAGGTATACCGTGCAACATCAACGTAATGTCGCAAAATTCGCTGCTTGCACTCTTCAAGAAAACTTCCATGTCCTGTTCCAAGGTTGTTCCCAATACATGGATTTGTGCAAACTCTGAATATAGATAAAACTGTTATAGACCTGAGGCATTTGAGTTAATCGAAAGCAACAAATCATATTATTTTTTCTCCCTAATAGTGTGGTAAAATATCTAAGACTACCTGTCGATTCATATGACTTGGGGACATTTCTAGACTGGGGCATTTGCCTTCTTCTAATGATCTCAACCATCAACGGTTGATCCAAAGTTTCAAACTCTTGGCTCATGACTATTTGGTTGTAGTTGCTGTCCTTCACTACGAAGCTTAAGCAAAATTCTTTGATGAAGTATAATTTCAGAAGCGCAGCATTGTGTAAAGCTTCTAGAACGTTAGCATGACTTATCGTGGCTTCTAGATACTGAACACAGAGTTGCTCTAATCTTTTCATATGGAACTGAACTGCAAGTCTATAAACGTCCATCATCAAAAGCACGATTCTGTTGCTCAAAGGATCCTCAATTTTTTTTGTAGGATCTATTCGATCGGTGTATATGTAATTTAAGACCATTTCGAAAGCCTCTGGAACCGCATCTTTCAACTTGACTTTTAACAGCGGTAAATCTTTGACCGGAACTTCTGTACCCCCGGCAACTTTCTCGAGGTGTTTTTCTCTCTGGTCTTGCGCTTGTTTTATTCTAGCTCTCAGCCATTGAGAGCGTGCAGCTACCATGGCAATATGTGCGGGTATATTCTCCCCACTTTCTCCAACGATAAATTCAACGTCACAAAATTGTTGGCTGCTCAACAGTCTCCCAAAGTCATCGTGCAACGTGCATTTAGGATAGGAAGAAAACTGAAATCTGTACATTTCCCCAGATCTCACGTTGTTATCCACAGTCCCACCGAATATGAACATAGCTTCTCCTATCACGGCTGCAGCGTGGAATAATCGGCCCGATGGAACTTGGCTATCGGCAGATGATGAGATTACCCCCCAAGTTTGAGTGTCTAAATCGTAGCAATGCAAATCATTCGGAAGTGTCGAATCTGCTGTTCCACCAAACACGTACAGATATCGGTCAAAACTGACCATTGTGTGACCGTAACGACGAGCCGGGGGTGGCGGAGCACCTCTCAATATATGCTCAGTAGAAATTCTAGTCCATCTGTTGAACATAAATTATCGTATCAAAAAACCGAATATCGATCAACTATAATCACTCATAGGATTTTTGCTCAGGAATATGAATGTCTAGAGTTGAGGATCATTAAGTCCTCGCTGGTTCCAGGTAGAGTGATATGAATAAACCAACCGTTTGTCTTTGAAGTGAAACTGAAACAAGCTGTTAGTTATTTTGGCTCCGCTCTGGCCACTGAAAACGAACATAGACTCCCGAGCCACAGCTACAGGAAAATTGCAGCACGTCGGTGGACAATCTCCAGACTGTGGAACCTCTTCCCAAACTCGTGGGTCTCCTGGCTGAGAAGTCATCAAAATTTTAGGAAATTGATTATGGTAATAATGTCGTTGAACGGATATTCATTCCAAATATCCTACCAGCAGAGATATTGTCCACATATCATTAAGTCTCGCGTTACCATCGTAACCAGCAAATATCCAAAGCTTGTTGTCGTAGATCGCAGCCCCATGGGCAGATCTGGGTACCGGCGTTCTATAAAAATATTGTAAAAGCTTGGTATGGTTCAGAGTAAAAAATATTGAAATGCATTTCTTCCCAATACGAATGACGTCCAAAAAATACGTAGTTGAAGCTTTACTGTTCTGCAGGACTGGGGACATTGAATTTACTGTTTTATTTTCTAATTCAAATCCACAATCAGTTCAACATTCGCTCTTTGCCTTCATTCGCGAGTAATGAAAGCTAATTGTATTCACAGGGACCAGTGTAGCTTGATACGAAAAATTCAACGCGTTTCAAAATGTATTTGTATCTCGATCCGTAATATTCGAGCTCTACTGGCCCGTTATATTGTATTCAGATACTTGTATCTCTGAAATTTCGAGCAGCAGTTTTGATTAGATCGGATAACGGATACTTTACTGTGTGTCATTTTTCTGGCTGCCATAGATTGTTACTCCGATACATCCATAAATGGTTGCACTTACTTTCCGATAAATCTCCACTCGGTCCACTGACCAGTTTTGAATTTGTACTCGAATAGATCATTCTTGTTAGTCAGATTGGAATTCGAATGAATATCTCCTGTGTATCCTCCAAAAACGAACATAGAAACGTCGTGAACAACTGCGGAGTGATGATATCTCGGAGCTGGTGGAATACCAGTGGCGAATGCTCGGCCCCAAGATTTCTCCTTAACGTCGAATCGCAGCAAATCATTGAGCATCGTTTTTCCATTGTCTCCTCCGAACACGTAAATTGCATCTTTGTAAGCCACTACTGTGTGCTTACTTCGCCTAAGTTGAAAACGAGGCTTACTTAATGGTCATCATCTCCATTTGAAATCATTTTCATCGCAAAATCGGTTAAAAAAGACTTCAAACAAGATCCTAATTTTTATTGAATCATTGATGTGCGTGACAATGAAAGACGTCTCAAATATCGAAAGGGTGAATATACGGACTTGGACGCGAACTCTTTTGACATAACCTATAAAATATGGAGTAATGTTGATGAATAAAGAAGTTTCGAACCTCGCTCCGACGAATTCATCACACTCCGGCATTTGTTGCCACCGATGAACAGTTTCAAACGGTCCAAAATCAAGGGTCAGGCATTCGGCTGTTGCTATGTTGTCCATTTTTGTTATTACAAATTTCGCACCTTCGTTTTGGATCGGAGCTGGAAAAACTTCGGGGGACGTAATCTGAATCGGGCAGATTTGTAGCTTCTTCTATCAAGAATTAATAAGAAATGAACATCGATGAATAACGTGCGGAAAAACAGATCACTGAACGCACTTTTCGAAACTGTAGTCTAATTTCCAAGCCTTCTTCGTACCGCACATTCGGGCTATGTCACGTTTGTGTCCGAAGTGTCAAAATCAGGTGGACGACCCTATCTCGGCCAATCAGAATCCGTTATTTTTGAACCGCGAAATTCTGGCCATTCCGGGACCTTGTTTATCGAATCGATATTTCATTCCCGCTACAGACTTGCGTTGGGTTCGAATGCGTGGGGGTTTTATTCATAATCTGTTCAATATCTCGTGCTGCCGAGCTACGACGAAGTTATTCAAGGATTCGTATGTCAATCTTTTCTCAGATTAAAGAACAAAAAAAATCCACAGCCGATGCGTAGAAGTTGAAGATTATTCGTGGATTATTAATTTTAA
Organism: Euura saliciscinereae; assembly: GCA_018420115.1. Taxonomy (NCBI): domain Eukaryota; kingdom Metazoa; phylum Arthropoda; class Insecta; order Hymenoptera; family Tenthredinidae; genus Euura; species Euura saliciscinereae. The sequence goes on from JAFFZH010014324.1 coordinate 96,349, forward strand.
TCATGGATATTAAAACACCTCGGAACTAGAAAAAAAAATTTATTGCAATAACAAATATTATTTTCTGAATTCAGCCTATTAGTAGACAAAATCCAGTTGCGTGAGAGATAAACTAGATCTGATTTTCTTTAATCTCAAACTACTCACAAAAGGTTCAACAAACTATCTATTTATTTGTAAAAAAGTAAAAAAAAAGTAAAAAAGAAAAAAGTAAATGTATCAAACAGTTGTTTGTTTGTACATGCGAAAGAGGGCTCATTTCTAAGCAATTTGAGAAACCCGTATGAATTCGTATTCGTTTCTTATTGCTAACAGACTCAAAGTACTTAGTTCGAAAAATTGTTCGAAAACTTAATTCCAAGATGTTTGCAAACGAAAAATTTCAAGGAATGAAAGAAAACGAATATAATTATTTTGATTGCATTTTATTAGGGCATCAAAACTCAATAAATATTATGAATTCCGATGAAATGATAAGATTTCGATTATAGGCTATAGTTATATCGTCAATCAAAACAGTTCAAAATTCATTTGTAAATCAAATTAGTGCTCGACATTGGTATCATTATAGCGAATTAATTCATTCAGTTTATCAAGTCGAACAAAGATCAAAAGGAAAAATTATGGATCATTGATCGGTTCATTATTACTTCTTATCATAACAATCGGCTCTAACCAATTTGGTAGAAATTCAAATTTTACGTGCTGTAAAAATAATTAGATAACTAATGATAAGTAAATTCTAGTAGATCGACTACGATAATGTCACTAATGTGTGAACATTAGCGATACACCGTGTTTGTTATTGACCAAAGCTATAAAATAATGTTCAGTTATTGTAAATCAAATCTACACGTACTTCATACCTACATAACTATTTAATACTACAACGGACTATAATGATTGAGATGAGTTATTCGCTAGAGTACTTAGATTTATGAGAGTACTAAAGAAAATAAATGTAAAAAAATTTCATTAGGTAAGTTACAACATTTCTGTAAATATATTCCATTGTGGAAAATTGAAATTATTCGCTTTGCTAACCATTTTTAGGATGAAAAGTACGAAATTTGACAGTTGATCGGAAATTGAATACAAACAATTATTCGTCGCTTTATGCGATTTCAGTACAGCAGGCAGTTACGTAGCTAACCGGTTAGATTCAATACAATAAACGCTTATACATATTATATCATTATTGTAATTCAAAGCTAAGGTCGTTGGTTCACCGAAATGAATGGAAATCATCGAGCGAACCATGGCGATGAATTTGTTTAAACTATTTATTCAAATCGTATCATGTCTCGTTCCAGAGACATGAGTACAACAGAATTTCTTAGAACTTTTGCTGAGTTTCTGTTTCCCCAGACAAATTCGGCAGACTCCCACACCCTACAGCAATTTACACAAATTTATCTAAGAACACATAAATATTACAATTCTTCAACATTTGGAGACAGTACAAATATACCTATTGTTTTTACAATTCCGGTTCTCATCTCTTTTCTTGCGCCCAAACACCCAATCATATGTACCTGAGGTGGCTTGAGTCAAGCCAGCATCTTCAAATGCTTATTTTCGCTGCAGGCTACTGATGATACACATGATTGGACGTAGCAATGAATGAATATTATAACACAGCATCATTTGATTCGTTTTGGTTATCGTTTAGCTTGTAATGTTTCAAGACTTATCAGCAAAGCTGAGTCTATTCCGATCGGATAGACCAAATGAATATAGAGTGTGTGGTGAATGGTTAAAAAATTGATTCCTTTGGGTATTCATTGATACTATTTGAAACCCAATTGTTATTTACAGGTTGTAGAAGTTTGTCGTGTGACAAATACAATAAAAATCGCAACAGTAATGAGTACATACACCGTTGTGAAAATCTTCAAAAAGTGTTCATCTGTTTGTTTGAAGCTCCATTCGAAACTAAAATGTTCTCATTCGGATAACACGTATAACTGGTGGCCTATCGCCTTTTCTGTGGGACAATCCCGTATTCCTATATTTTGTTCATACGTCATTAATCGGCGGCAGTATTTACAAAATTATTACCTATTAATTGAGAAAACCGTTTTTATAGCGATGTGATTGAATCGCTCAATTCGCCGTTTTGGTATTTCTCGGGCTTGTGAAGTCGAGACATCGAAAAAATACTCGAACTACGTAGTCTAATCATAGCCAAGGGTATGGCGATAGGAGAAATATTGAATTAATGTTAATTGGGTATTCCGCTACAGGTATAAGTGTGAGTGGGAATAATATCATCAAGGGTACCCAATCGATAAATATACATAAATCAAAGTATAATAAATAATATTAAAAGTATTTTCGTTTCTATTTTCGAGTGGGACTACGCCGGAGATCCATCAAGACCTGAGGCTTCAGTCGTGTGATGGTCGGTGTTAAATTTTAATTGTATACTTTTCATAAGTTCAATAAGTTTAGGAAAGAAATCCTATTTCATCCGCAATCAAATGTACAAACTATACTTACGATACAGGGTCAGATTCAGCATGAAATCTTCGTCTCCGAGATGAATTTCTTAACAATTTAAATCCGCTTACACACTGTTTGAAATAGCATGATGCAGACTGGACTGCAAATACGTTCGTGGCTTTCTAATCGCCTATTTCAACTAGTTTTACCTATTTACCGAATGCATACAGATGATGCAATTTCTCGTTACAAAGCTAACCATGGATGATTACGGATGGATTCCCGACTCCTGTCTCCGTAGTCGTAAGTCACTTCAACCCCACACGGCAAATCCTCCTTTGCGGTAAGAACCAAGTGCGGCTTACACTCAACTTCGATCACACGAGCAATCAAGTTCCCGTTTCGCGAATGATTCACTAATCTACCTAATTTCTCCGATTCAGGCGTTGCATCAACGCTGTAAAAATGTAAAAACGTTAAAATTTCAAAGATTATTCGTTCCAGGTCTCCCATCCAGGTCTCCTTGTACTTTATACTTACCAATACTGATGGTTGCGGTGTTTGAAATAGTACATGTAACATCCGGCGTTCTGATCTCTCGCATATTCCGCTTCTCTCTTCTTTGCTACAGTTTGGTCGATGAGTTCGCCGACGTATTCGACAACAAATTCTCCCTTTCGAAATTCTCTCGTGGTAACGATGCCTCTGCCTTTGCCGACGAAGTGTTTTACTTTCAGTCCATCTTCGACCTGACACAAGACCTTGTTCTCAAAGTCTCTTTGCTGCTCTTCCAAAACAGTTTTCTTACATTTACGAACGCTTCTTCGAACCGGGAAGAAATCAGTCAATTTATAGTTACTTCCATTTACTACCGACTTCATCAACTCTTGATTGCCTAGGCCACCGTTAAGTTTTCTGCGACCTTTCTTCAATGTCTTTTTCCCTGGATTTTGCATATTGCTCAATACACTGCTCGGAGACTTTAGCATGGGAATTTTCACAATTCCATCGGCATTGTCGTCGATGTTTGGCTTTTCCGAATCCTCTGAGTCTGTTCTCGTCATATTAATCCGATGCGGAGTCGGAGGTGAGTTGACTGGAACGGCGACCGGAGTTTCTGTTAAACCATATAAATAAGTTACTTCGTCTTGTGGTAGCAAAAAAATATTCAACTCACCGTCTGTCTTGAATTGCTGTTGATCAAACCCATTTTGTCGCCTGGGCGATGTTCTTATGTTTGCACATTCAGGCATGTTGATAGTTTCGGACGTTAGATGGGTACGATGTATGTAATTTTCAGTGTCCTTCGAAAACAGCTTCAGTTTGTTTGTGGAATTGACTTTTTTCTGCCGATGTCCTGACCGAAGATACAGATCCATTTTGTGTATCTCTTCAATGTAGCACCGATAAATAAACAGCCAAAGCTGTAACATCGACCATGCAGAAGATTGGCAGATAACGATGGGACATGGATTATTTTTTACCATTGAGGAATCAGGTGTAATTAATTAAGAAAAATAAGCGCCTGTTCCAGCGCTTGAATAGGAGATTGTTATTATTCAGAGTTTGATTTTCACTTTGTCTCTCGTTTTTACATGAATTTGTATTCAATCGAAGAAGAAAGAAGAGAGAAAAACCTGATCAGAATGATGAGGAATACGGTCAAAAGGACAATAAAGTTTCCATCACATTTGGAAATTGGACAGAATTAATTTACTCAGACCAGCTTACATACACAGTGCGAGAAATCACAAAATCTGTATATATATTTTTTCTACGACGTATGGTAAGTGGTTTAGCTAAAAAAAAGTGGCGTAAAAATGTGTCCTGCGTAAATAAACAAACATTATGGAATTGCGCAATTGCAAAAACATCAGAGATGTGGTAAATAATGACCTGCAACGTACAGGAATAGGTGTATCAAAATCAAGGTCGATGCTCGCTATGAAATTATACGCATGGACATGCATCCATTATATTTCGTAAGAATTGGATCATTGTATAATTTATCATTTGCATGCAGTTAGAACAGAAGAAACAACAACGCGTTAGGAAAGCTGGAGTGCAAACGATCGGTAATTCAGGCTCGTAAAATTTCCTAGAAATTGGTCATTCTCTCTGAAACTGACAACCGTTAGATCGCACTTCGAGTCAAGTGTGTGAGAAAAAAAACCAAAGCTTATGTTCGAATAGCCAAGGTGGGTCAAAACATAACCAAAAACCGTTTGCATGACACGGGTCGAAATGCATGAGTGAAAAAAATTTATCCAAGACAATCTGAACCCACCTTTTACCATATCGACGATCGCACTAGGCACGGACAGAGAGATTCGCGTACGGCGCTCGTTCGAATATAACAGAACTTGAAATGTTTGGAAAAATTGTTAGCGTCCACGACTGCGGAACGATCACTTGGCATTCTTTTGAAATTTCTACGAGCCACCGGAATTTAATATCCTCGTTAACGACACAACGAATTTAAAGCCATCGCGATGGTTTTAAAACCCTCCCGCGAAACGGGACAAATTATAATATTCACGACTAATCGAATCTCAGAAACATCAACGTAAATAAAATAGAACTAATAAGCAACGGAGGACACTGCTGCTTCTTCCTCTTTTCGCTATCTCTACAAGCCGAAACTTTCATTCCGATTGGTCGACCCACTGGGAGGGACTCTGATAGGTCCAACCACGGCAAGGTTTATTAAACTCGAGAAGGTTCACTTGCGGTCACATTTCGCTACTGCCTTTCTATCTCGCTTTTCGTCTCGCGAAACACGATTTTTTTCTATCAATCGGCAATTTGGAACATGGCAAGCAGTTACATGGCTGTAGCAAAAAAAAAGAAAATGAAAATGTTATCGATAAAGAATTGTAACAGCCAGCTTCGTTCGTCCAGTTTCCAAAACAAATGGTAATCGGCGATTGGTAGTATTAAAAAAATCTACCCAATCAAAACACTGTATTCTCAGCTCTGATAGGCGGATAAAAAAATACAGTCGCGTATCGGAGTATTTTGAAATTTTGACAAATATATATGAGGCTTCGGACCCTGTGTTACCGAAGCCGACGCCCTGTCACGCGCATCACTTAGTCCAAATACTACTTCAATTCGCCGTGTATAATCCTGTAATTCTGAAAGCCGACAACAGTCGGTATTTTATCGACAAAATATAATTTTTCGTCTCCGTTCTTTGAGTTCAATTGAAGAAATACTGTCTCTCTCACACGTAACACGTTGTTTCTACGATACGACAACCTCGAATTCCATCAACCCTGCTATAAAGTATAAACTCGACCATATCGAAGTGTTTGAACACTAGATGGCGCCACATGGTGGGCTGAGATTCGATCGATTAAACTCGAGGGATGCTATTTTTCATTTCAAATCAAATTTGATGTAAAATTTGTACATTTCTTAGCAATTATTTAGCATCACGAGAGTCACCGAAATTTCTTATTCATTGTCGTCGATTATTTTCCGTTGAAAATTTGAATATAAACCATCTATGTACGGCAGCGCTCCGTGCGGTTCTTTTTCTTTTTACCGCGGACATTTTAAATAAGTAAAGGGCTGCCAGCGGGAACCCGGTGCTAACGGGGATACTAGATACTCGATGGCTATGTTTTTGTATCTGAACTAGTGCATTGTGGGCCGGTAAACCCAAGATGGCGGGAGCTGTGCGGGTTAAAAGAGTATAGAATTTAACTATCTTCTTGATAAAATGCCCAGGCCGAAACGAACCGTAAGTAACTATAGAAAAATTAACCTGTGTTGACACATTACGAGGATATCTGACAAGTTTGGTAGTTAAATTATACCTCGCGACCGCGTGGTTCGGGCGGAAATTCGACAAGTTTAGAACGAGAATTTTTATATTTTGATAGACCGCGGTCAAAGAAGCCGCGCGAGCTTAACTCGAATGCATTTTTATCTCGTGCTACACGATCTGACCATTAATATCAGAGATATTGTAAACATCTACAGTGATCATGGTGGGTTTTCTTCGAATATTACACGACTAATGTCACCGTGTATCAACTCGGCTAAATGGAATCCTTTGTTTCGTCATTTCTCTCGTCTCTCGAGAGGAATGACAAAAAAATACATTTAAAAAATAACCCTAGGTTGGCATTCGTGTGACATAACCAATTCGATACGCTCTTTTTGCAACATCATTCGTCTATTACAACCAAATTACGAATTATTTACACCAATATCATTCCCAAAGTTACTTTCATTCATTTAAAAACCTTATTCCTTCTAGTCGACCAAGAGGTACAAAGCTGAGGAAGTCAGTGAAGACAGCAGCGCAGGTAGCGGAAGTGATTTCGACGATGATGAGGACCCAGACAAGATCGAAGTTCCAGGTAAAATTACTGTTATTACTATATAACATTGTTAATTGCGGCCAAACATTACATCCATGTTTAGTTATCTCAATCTTCAGGCTTTTCGATACTTGAACACATTTTTTTCCCGCGTTTCCTTCTCAATTGTTCAATTCAGTATCGTCGATATAAAGCCATGATCTACGGGCCGAAGAAAAGGTCATTCAATCTTCACTGAGACTGGAACGAAGGAAACAGTGTTTGAGAAAAGCAGGAATTTATCTGACACGAAAAATATCGAAGAATTTCGAAATATTAGTACTGGAACGTACCGGAAGCAATGAAATCAAAAGTCATGAGCTGCGCACTGGTTCGCACGTCGAATTGATCCATTAACAGCTAAGATTTCGATAGATCCCACCAGAAGCAATTATTTTCAGTTTTGTTTTAATCACCATCCGTGTTTTCTGTCAGTTTTTTTTATTTTTCAGTTCTAAAACTCTTTATCATCATTCACATATTATAGGTGGTGGAAAAGATCTGGCGACGGCAGCAGGTATTGTTGGCGGCATTAAGGAGGAGAAGCCAACGATTCCAGCTCCTTTGGTCAAAGGCCAAGGCGGAGTTAGCAGTACGTAGAAAAAAAAATTGATTTCATTGTAGGACTCTTGAAACATGTTTCTTAAGAATCACCATGATAGAGAAATTTGTATTAATCTTTTATTAATATAACACATGCTATGCTTAGCTTTCGTGGAACCTTTGCCATGTGAGTATTAGACTGATCTCTCATTGACTTCTGGTCAGCTACACATTCCAGAGAAAATCCGAATATAGATTCGGCATCTAAAAATTTTTGCCGAGAATAAAACGAGCAAAACTTACTAAATACATGTTGTATGCACTGTTCGGAAAGTTATCGAGGCTTGTATTTTGGAGTTTAATTCTCACTCTTTGGTAACCAATGCTTCGGGGGATCAGCTAACTAACATGATCGCTCCATCTTCATATGGAATATCATGATACATTGATTTGATATCAGTCTACCGTTCTTAGATCCACTTATCTATCTGTTTAAGATATCTATTGCAAACAGCTATTTGGTTTTCGAAGAAGACACAGCAGAAGTAAAGTGTATCAAGTTTGTCACACTTTATATTTAGTTTATACTGTATTTTAGTAGGTATTTAGTAGGTAATAAATAGTTAATTAATATTCGAAATGAGTATTTACGCACAATTCTATATTCATTGGAACGCTACTGTTATCTAATTAGAATTTTTACCACAAACGAATGTGCAGCAAGCTTCTAACTTTCAAAGTGCGTTAATTTCACAGTCTGAAAAATTCTCCACTCGATTTATTCTCATGTACGACGTCTTCTGTTTTCCAGTACTCAACCAAAAATTTGCCAATAAAATTCCTGGAGGTCTAGTGACCAAAAGTAATGCAGCGCCGGGTTACGAGATGGTACGCGTCGGAGGTTCCCAAGGAACTCCGGGTTTCATGGGTGCAGGAGCGATGGGACCCATGGGACAAATAGCTGCAAATACCCCCTATGGATTTCCACCGAGCCTCGCTACTCTAGCAGGTTTCAATCCTGCTGCTCTTTTCCAACAGAGTAAGTCGCACTCTGGTATGTGTTAATTTTTATTTATTTATATCAACATTGGGCTTATTCATTTGATGAAGGTAAAATTCGTCACTCTGTATTCTGAGATGTTATGCACTTTCAAAGGATAATTTTTAGCTCTTTCACCTAATGTACCTATGTAAGAAGCTTATGATGAATTGAATTCCTCAATAATGCTTTTTACACATCGCTGTTTTAAATGTCATAATACTAAAATTCTGCTATTTCACTGAATTATCGGCGCGTTTTGGTATCTTTCGTTACTTATTAAGACCCACTTCGTCAGATGTTACAAACAAAGACACAAATTTACAGATTACTATGAATCGCAATTGAAATGGAATCAATTCAAGATATGATATAGAAGTTCATCGATTGCAGTTTCAGTTCCCAATTTTTTTTAGTTCTTCACAAAATTGATCTACTACATCTATTTTGACTACTCGTGGTTATATATATATTATATATATATATTTACATGCGATGTATGTGAAACTTCTTCCAATGAAATCCAATTTGTACTATTATTTTTTTCTGCTTTACTAGCGATGGAAATGAGTAATATGATGGGGATGGGCAGCTTGATGAGTCTTGGGTCTATGAACGGCTTGAACCCATTCATGCTGCAACAGTTTCTCAACCAAAATGGAATGCATCCGAATTGGTCTGGTGGATTATCAGGTAATCATTGACACATACTTATAGTCAAGTACTTGCCATTACACGTTCATAAAAAATGGATATTCTATGACGCATCTCTGTGTTCGTTTAGGTAAAGCCGTGTCTCAGTTGTGGATGAATTCTGGTGATCCCGGAAAAATGAGCATGCAGCCGACGCTTCCTGAGGAAGAAGAAGTAGATGACGAAGACATGGGAGTGGCTGAAACCTACGCAGACTATATGCCAACTAAGTGTAAGACTTTTGGAGAATTATTGGTTTATTTCGCTCGAAACTGAAACGTGAGTTCAACGCATTTCCTAAATCTGTTGACAGTGAAACTTGGCAAGAAGCATCCTGACCCTGTTGTGGAAACTGCGTCATTATCCAGCGTAGAACCGACTGACGTTTGGTACAAAGTTGTTATCCCCGAGGAGACGATTCGTTCAGGAGCCTTGTCTGCGTTGCAGCTTGAATCAATAACCTATGCTTCGCAACAGCATGAGCATTTACTGCCAGACGGTACAAGAGCCGGTTTTCTCGTAGGGGACGGCGCCGGAGTGGGCAAAGGTCGAACGATCGCTGGAATAATATATGAGAATTACCTGAGAGGTAGAAAGCGGGCGATTTGGGTATCTGTATCCAACGACTTAAAATATGATGCCGAAAGAGATCTGAAGGATATCGGAGCTGGAAAAATCGAAGTGCACCCGTTGAATAAATTCAAATACGCTAAAATATCGTCTCACGTGAACGGGAACGTTAAGAAAGGCGTCGTATTCAGTACTTACTCGGCCCTGATCGGCGAGTCCTCCCAAAGTGGGGGCAAATACAAAAGTAGATTGAAGCAGCTGCTCCAGTGGTGCGGAGAGGACTTTGACGGCCTTATCGTCTTCGACGAGTGTCACAGAGCCAAAAATCTGTGCCCTACCGGAAGCTCAAAACCAACAAAAACTGGTCTCACAGTCCTTGAACTTCAAAATAAATTGCCTAAAGCCCGGGTCGTCTACGCCTCCGCAACCGGAGCTTCGGAACCAAGGAACATGGCATACATGGTACGATGCGGCATGTGGGGCGAAGGCACTCCCTTCCCGGAGTTTACAGACTTCATCGCTGCTGTCGAGAAAAGAGGCGTCGGAGCTATGGAGATCGTAGCCATGGACATGAAGCTGAGAGGAATGTACATAGCCAGACAGCTCAGTTTTCACGGTGTGGCATTCAAAATCGAAGAAGTTCCCCTATCCAAAGAGTTCACTAAAGTTTACGATACTTCAGTGAAATTGGTAACTAGAAAAGTTTGATACAAGGCACCTTTAATTATTACTTCGAGGAACTTTAACTACTATCGTTTTTATTCGTCGTTTTACAGTGGGTCGAAGCTATGCAGAAATTCCAAGAGGCTGCAGAGCTTATAGACGCAGAAAATAGAATGAAAAAAACCATGTGGGGCCAATTTTGGTCTTCCCATCAGAGATTTTTCAAGTATCTCTGTATCGCGGCCAAAGTTAAACATGCCGTGGCAGTCGCTAGGGAAGCTGTAAAGTGCGGGAAATGCGTCGTAATCGGTCTACAATCAACAGGGGAAGCGAGAACTTTGGAACAATTGGAAAGAGACGACGGTGAACTCAGCGACTTTGTATCAACAGCGAAGTGAGAATTGATTACTGTTAAAAAAAAAGAAAAGAATTATTTTCCCATCACAACGGAATGAAATATAATCGATAACTTGTTTAAAGGGGGGTGCTTCAGACTTTGGTAGAAAAACACTTCCCAGCACCGGACCGAAACCGAATACATCGACTGCTTGGTCTGGAGCCTCCGAAACTAGGCAAATCCCACAATGGTGACTTAGAAGAAGCCAGTGGTTCAACGGGTAAAAGAAAACCAGTCAGACAAGCGGCGCAGAGAGCTTCAAAGAAAGTAAAAACCTGGTCCACCGACGACGATGTGTCCGAAGACGATAGAAACGGTGGTGGCCGAAGCTCTGGATCAGAATTCAAACTTTCCGGTACAGAAAGCGAAGCAGAAAATCAGAGTGACGACGAGAGTAATGCTAGCTCGGACTTCAATCCCTTCTACAGTGACAGCGATTCTGACGCAGGTAAACATACTCAAATATTCTAGATAATAGATACAAATCGTTTGATTCTGACTTCTAATGCAAAATGTCCTGTCAATCAGATCCATGGGACCGGAGGAAAAAGAAAGGGAAGAAGCACAAAAAATCGCCAAAAAAGCGTCTCAGCACGCAAGATAAGATTCAGTCAATGCTCGCCAACAAGACGTCGAGCATCAAGAGTAAACGTAACGGCGACGGTCCTATGGGAATACCCGGATTACCCGGAATACCCGGAATGCCCGGAATGGGCATGCCAATGGCGCCGCAAGCACCGCCACGTGACGCTATAGAACGTGCTTGTAGTATTAAAGAAGAACTACTAGCCCAAATTGAATCTCTTGGCGATAAATTACCGCCAAATACACTGGATCAGTTGATCGACGAATTGGGTGGTCCTGAAAACGTTGCGGAGATGACCGGTAGAAAAGGTCGAGTGGTTCAAACCGAGGATGGAGCGATTCAGTACGAATCTCGATCGGAAGTTGACGTTCCGTTAGAAACATTAAACTTAACCGAAAAGCAGAGGTTCATGGATGGCGAGAAGACTGTCGCCATCATCTCCGAGGCAGCGAGCAGCGGAATCTCGTTACAAAGTGACAGAAGAGCCCGAAATCAAATGCGGAGAGTGCACATAACGTTGGAACTACCGTGGAGCGCGGACAGAGCTATACAACAGTTCGGACGAACCCATAGATCGAATCAAGTCAATGCGCCCGAGTACATTTTCCTGATATCCGACCTGGCTGGAGAAAGGAGATTCGCCTCTATAGTCGCCAAACGTCTGGAAAGCTTGGGAGCTCTGACGCACGGTGATCGAAGAGCCACGGAAACCAGGGACTTGTCGCAGTTCAATATCGACAACAAATATGGTAGGGCTGCGCTAGAAGCCACTATGAAGACCATAATGGGTTACGACTCGCCTCTGGTCCCACCACCGCAAGATTACAAAGGAGATTTCTTCAAAGACGTAGCCGACGCTCTGGTGGGAGTCGGGCTGATTTGTAACAGTGAAAATATGCCCGGCGTTCTCACTTTAGACAAAGATTACAACAACATGTCTAAGTTTCTTAACAGGATTTTGGGCATGCCGGTTGATCTACAAAACAGACTATTCAAATACTTCACCGACACGTTGAATGCGATTGTAACTCAAGCTAAGAAAACCGGAAGATTCGATATGGGGATTCTCGACTTGGGTACTTCGGGTGAAAACGTTAAGCGAGTAAAGCTTTACCGATTTTTACGAAAACACGCGACTGGTATCGCACCTACCGAACTACACATTGTTCACGTCGAGAGAGGGATGAGCTGGGCTGAAGCCATGGATCGGTGGTCGTCGCTCACTGGAGCCAAAGAAGGATTTTACCTGAGTCATCAGGTCAGGAATGGGAAACAAACCGCCATTTTGGCCATGGCCGTTGAAAGCGGAAAGAAAAAAGTCGAGAACAAGAAAGACCAGCTTTACACGGTTTATAGGTGAGAATCTGATTTCAATACCAAGTATAATTTATCTTTGTCCTTATTATGGATGTAATATTGATGGAATTCACATAGACCGAACACTGGGCTGCAGCTGAGACAGGAATCGTTGGGTGAATTAGAAAAAAAGTACAAAAAGGTCACGACCGAAGAGGCGGAACCACATTGGATCCAGCAATACGACGCGTCAGTGGACACTTGCTCCCATGCTTATTGGCGTGGAAATTGCAAGAATGTTACTTTGGGGCTTGATTGTGAGGTCGGACTACGCAGGCGTTCTTACAATGTACTCGCGGGATCTGTTCTGAGTGTTTGGAGTCGAGTAGAAAACGTACTCGCCGCAAGATCCGGTCATAATTCCAAGATGCAGGTCGTGCGTTTGAGAACTGGTGAGTTTTGATATTCATAGGAAAAAAAAATCTATTAATCTATCTCTGACATGAGACTTATTTATGACTTTGCGCAATAATTATATTTGATAAAATAAACTAAGAAACTTTCCCAAATTGTGTTTAATGATTATTTTCTGCGCAGATGAAAGTCTGAAAATAGTCGGCACGTTGATTCCAAAAACTTGTATGGAGTCATTGCGCGAAGCTCTTTCATCAGATGCGGAAAAAACTGAGGAGCAGACATTCTGAGCAGATTGCTGCGGGATTGGTACGTTGGCATTAATTCTTCCGAAATTTTAAATGTTATGCGAGATAAATATAGCAAATCTTTGAAGAAATATTACATCATGGTTTATAATTACAGGTATCGAAGGACCAAAACAATTTACGCATGGTAAGGGGTGTTGTTGTCCACACACGGGATCTGGATCTGTGTAACAATCAGATTCGCCATGTATATTCCACCATGGTGATAGGAAGATAACTATATAGATCCTTTGAAGAATCTAGTAGTACGTGATTTACTGGATGTAAGTTGCTGCGAAGTTTTTTTTCGTCGTTAATAAGAAAGGGAAACTCTTTAGGTTCAACAAAAACGAATCTATATCACTGTATCGCGAATACGTGTAGCGTAATAGACTCTATTTGAGATGAATATTTTTGTCACTGTCTTTTATTTTTATTTTTTATTTTTTCCTAATATATTTTAGTCTCAAAAGTTTGAGAGAGTAGCCAGAAATGAATAATCCGGAAGGTAATTCTTATTTATTATTAAGTTATTACCATAAAGTTAAGTTAAATATCAGAAATATTACTAAACTATATAAAAAAAATTTAATGTTAAGATATATTGTACGGTAAAAACAAATGTAAATTTTTGCTGGATTCGGTAAAAAGGACAGTCATCAAAGCTATTTTCCTTTCACTTAAACCGTCATTCGTCTCACATGCAGTCATATCGGGGAAAATAACTTCGATATGTGTTGCAGCGTTCCTAAAGTATAAACAAGAAAAATGTAGTCATTCTCGCTGATCTCTGAAACGTTGAGTTTATCAAAATGAATCTGATACATGGACTGGTCTACCGGATTCATTCATTCATCCGTAATAAATATTCCCGTTTCTTTTTTCTACCTTAGGCGACAATATATGAGATGGAATTAGTTTTATTTGATGATGACTTATCGCATAACAGAGTATGCATAATGTATTGTCATTCATATAGCTTTCATCATTCTAGCAAAAGTGTGCGATATACGTCTTGTCTAAAAGTGGGCCCGAAAAGTGTGTTAGGTACCAGAATAATAAGAGAATGTGACTTTCAGTTTGCTAGACTCCTGTAGTTGGATGTAATTAGAGTAGAAAACTGAGAACTCGCGCTGTACTTGGTTGTAGAAGTATTGGACATTCTTTAACTTAATTCGATAAGTCTTCTTACAGTAACGGAAAGCTCAAGTAAGCAGCAACCTTTGATTTCAAGTTATCTACATCACATCCATTTATCATTCATAATACTATAATTTTTCTGATACCACCGCTGTGGTCACATTCAAATGAAGACGAAAATATTGTCAGAGTTGCGTTTTGTTACATTGGTATAGTATTGTTACCTCAAAACTGAGATACAAATGTGAAATTACGTTGTTTCTTTCATAGCTTTATTAGTATATTGTACAAAAAAAAAAAGTGTAAAAGAAATGAGATTCCAAAAATCATTTTCCAATTTTTCAGTCACTTAGTTAAGGTGTATACTTTCCTCTTTTGATATGTTCTTAGATTTCGTATACAACATTCGGCTGTGCGTAGCGCCAGGTCTTGCCTTGTGACTGGCATTTGTTCAAAACTATAATTCAATCGATATATACTTATATAAAACTCGCCAAATTTTGTGGAATGCCACAATAGTAAGCTATCGTTTGCAATCAGACCAAATCGACCGATACTGAGAAACATGATGTTTTTTTTTTTAATGCAATGTAACATTCGGTGAAAGAGTATGGGAATCAATTCATATACTGATACGTGACGTACCCAGTGTAAGAACCCACAATCATGTATGAATTGTAATTATATTCCACGAATCAGGTCTGTTTGACAACTTGACACGGACTTTGATGCAATTCATTTGTGTACACTTCCGAATCGTATTGCTTCATTGTGATCTTATTGCTGTCTAGTAATAGAGTTAAATTTAACCTGGATATTTTTTCACGAATCTTACATGCAAGCGACACGATCTATAAAGATGGCGACTTATTCCATGCGGATGTCTCATTCTCAATCCACTTAAAATTTGTCCGTTTCATCGATTACAATGAGAAAATATAATTTATTTATGTTTGAGACATGAATATTGAACATTCTCAACGTTTACTATTGAAAAAGCACGTATTATTTACTACTTCATATAATGAATGTCTGCATGAGAAATAAACAAAAAAGCTGATATGTTCAAAATTAATTGAAGGTCACACTCTGGAAATAGGTTGAATGATAGTTGTGTGGCATTTTCTCAGAATTTTATGAATTTGCGGTGGCTTATTCTGTAATTATTTCGTCAGTATTAATTGTTGATTGGCCATAAAACTTCTCGACATTTCGCTTCGCTCTGGGCTGGAAGGAAGTTGCATTACATTCTAAATTACAATTTCACCGCAGAAAATTTGTCTCCCTATAAGTCAGAATAATAATCGCATACCTAGGTATATCCGAATGCTATTGGAAACTTGCAAAATGTTCTCTAAGTTTTTCAGAGGCTCATAGTCGGTATTATTTTGAACAGATGCTCGCATGCACCAAATGCTAAGTTGTCTTTTCGTTCTGATGTTGAATATATCATTTGAAAACATTGAATGTTGTGCAAAATGTAAGCCGTATGGTGTGTACGGCGCCAAAAGTTTACCCAGGATTATAGCTAAGCTTAAGGTACCATACATAGGCAATAGTAGGCAACAGTATGGTTTAGTATACTACTAACTATCATAAATTTAATAAGTCGATTGATGATTACTATTAATGTTAGACACGCTGAACATAATATATTTATATTCATAATAATACCCATCGTGTATACTAGGTGTTTGTATCAATCACAACGCAAGATGAGTGTTTACTCAATAAAAACTACGTTTTCTTCGAACATGAAACACGAACGTCTAAATTTATCACAGCATCATTTTACTTTGAGTAAAGGTAAATCAATAATATTATTTATTGATTTCTTGTAACTAGAACTGTTCAAATGATTAATCGGCCGCTTTCGTAGAAATGTGACTGTATAAAACGAGAGGGCTGGATTGTAAAACGACGTTACTCTTGATATAATTATCCATGTGATACTGTTCAGATGTTGCGATAAACATTGTAAAGTTATATATTTCTCCGAATTCGTAACTTATTTCTTCAAGTATTACGTTAGGTCAATCCCAGAAATTTGCTTGCGATCCGTGACTTCATACATACATTGTCACGTTACTATTACGCCTTAGGCAACAAAAAATATCCATATTTGTATACCTAAGACATACAGCTTCACCTGATCTAATCTTACCTTCTGACTGTTGTACGCTGTTATAATACACACATGCATCTGACTCAGTTTTATTTGCGTATCAATTGATCTCTGAACGAAACATATTGGAAAATTATTCGTCGTCAATAAAAAGGCATTGCAACGCCTCATTTTTTTGTTTGTTTACTTTTGTTTCTTTCTTAATTGTTACGATCACACTTTTGACGTCTCATTGTGTACAATGGTCAACCCCAGATACTTACTGAGTACAACTTCAAGTCGCAGTACTGCTTCCCCGGGTTCTTAGTTTTGAGAAAAATCTTTACGTTTACACCTTCGCTGCACAAGCGCTTCCATCTTGGGAGCGATGATTTTCACTTGAGCGGAGACTTCGGTGAAATGTCGGGCAACAATAGCTTTTAAAATTTTCACGATCTTGAAAAGAGGTGTATACAAAAATACTTACAGCAATTTTTTAATAACGGTAGTATAGACTGTGAAAAAAAATTACCGCCTCCTGGGATAAAAATGTAAATGCAAGGAATTTTTGGCAGCGGTGGGCAAAAATCTTCTTCGTAGGATTCCTTGCGCTTACACTTTCATCACAGGAGGCTGAAATTTGTTTTCACAGTCTCTACTACCGTTATATTAATATACTGAAAGGATTTTTTACACGACCTCTAACAGCAATTTTCAAGATTTCACCGAAGTCTCCCCTCCAACAGATACCAGATTACGATACAAAAATTATGGAAATTCAAGCAGAGCGTAAAATCCCAAAGATTCGGTTTTTGCTATAAGCTACCACAATATGTATGTACAACTTGAAACTGAATCACAAAAAACTTTTGAACTACTTGAAACATGTTCAATCCGCTCAGATTCTTGATTTTGTCTACTTATACAGATTCAACAGAAATATACTACAATTGAACGAGAATCATTTGATATACAACTATAACACCAAATATTCTCGAAGCCTAGTTGGTTTCTATATATCAACATTGATCCCTCCACTGATCGGTAGATCAAACCAACTTGTGTTGAAATTTTGTCGATTGCAAAGTATACCACTTCCTTTTTAAAATTTCACCAAGGACACGAATGTAGAACCAAGGCTGAAAGAAGTTTCAATTTTCGTATTAGGATATCTTTATTTTGTTATTGGCGGACTGTTTCATGTTTCATTTGTTGATGAAAAAGGGGATTTACTTTATATTGTGTCATGATGAAGATAACTACAAATTAGTATAGTGGCAAGAGAAGATATCATTTGTTCCAACACGTTTAGATGTAAGGTCATTATTATATTTCAAGATACCACAACCATCGAATTCATTAATTCTATATGACTCAGTAGCTCTTGTGTGACCAGTCGTAATTACCGGTCTGATAAGAGTACCCTACCCTTTATTATAAGCATTAATTATTATATGCTCTGTACAACCGTTCTTAAGTTTACGAAGAGAGACATGGTGAAAGACCTGTACAGATATAATATTGAAAATACGTTCCTTAATAGAAGTGTTTAAATTATTTCCCTCCGATAAATCGTCTTGATAAAATTGTCGTTCTCAATTTCTTGGCTTCTGTAGGGATTTCATAACTATCTGGACAAAAATTGTGTATGTACGTCGTACCCTTTATTTCAGTCTGACATATTTACATATGATACATAACCACCAGCACATTAATGTACTAACCAAACCATTTCAATAAAGTATAACCTTACAGAATTTTAATAAAGCCTTCTCATTCAAATACATGTGGGCCTTATATCACTAGAACAAGGATGTCAGAAGAATGGAAAAAAATGTATACACAAGTATCCCCAAGTATTTCAAGGACTATCTCTGCCAACAAATTTTCATGTAACAAAGTATTGCAGGAATAGGTAAATATACTCATCATAAGATCGATAATAATTGCAAATGAATGTTTGACAGGCGGTTCACTATGAGATAAGATTGAAATTAAATTATTTTAGGTTCAACCGATTACTTTTTTGAGTAGAAAAGCTTACCGTTGATAATTTGGCACTCATAAATTGCACAGTTTGAAGATAGTACTGCCCTGAACCACATGGATGTAATTTTATCTTGTATTTTTTAGTTGTTAATATGATTGCGAGTCACAGTTGGATTTTTTATTTCCATAGGTGGATTGTGTGTTTAGAGGCGAGACTTGATCGTTGTGTGATGAAAAAAAAAAATAGATTCCTCTATTCTTCGTTCTATTTACATATCCAATATTCCATTTGGTAACGAGTCAAACAAGTAATTCATAACTGTAGTGGATTTAGTGAAAGGCATAAAGCAGCATTAGGAACGTAAAGAAGCCGATAATCACGCCCAAAATAATAGAATCACGACGTTTACGGATATTGATTCTCTGCAGCAAACTGTTCAGAGCTGGAAAACGATTTGAGATATCGTTAAACCGGGTCTGAATCCGTTTAAACGTATGACGTTGGGATACTAAGTGCTCTCGCGTCTCAACTGCTATGCTTATTTGATCATTGACCAGTCGATCGGTGCTGTAACAGAAAAAATTATTCATCAATCAATCGGGATAAAATAACTCATAATCATTTTGCAATAAATAATTACTATTACTTTCTCCCCGATTTTCAAATTCAATAAATATTAATTGCTAATGGAAACTATTTACTTGTGTAAGTGCTGACTCTCTTTCAAGTATTGGTCTCTCCTATTTAGCCCACTGCCGCTCTTGTAATTACTGAAACCCAAAATTTATATATGTTGATGGTCAATTAAGGGTGGTCAGCATATTAGTGGCTTCTATATATGTAAAAAACTGATCATACTCAATTTCCTTCCGGACGCTGCCTAAAAGATCTTCTCTATCTCGTCTGGCAGTAAAGTTGTTTTGAGTTTTATTGAATTCTAGTTTATAATCCTTCAGAATTTCTCTGTGACGTTGCATAGTGTGCAACATCGGAGCTCCGTTTGGTTTTATTTCACTCATTCGGTCATTCACCGCAGATAACTGAAAAACAGAAGGAAAATAAAAAATCATTCAATACTCGAATTGCAGGACAAAACAAGTCATCAAAAAGCACCGACTCACCTTATCGACTAAAGATTCTATTTCCGTGGCCATATTCTCGAACACATGTTCTTCGTCAAGGAGCGGAACTGTGTCGCTACTTGAATGTACAGATCCGGCATTGACACCCAGCTTATTAAATGCGACCAGTTTAGCATCGATCTCATTCTCAAGATGTCGAGCCTGTTTTCTCAGGTCTGAAAACGCAACGGTAAAAATGATAAGGAAAGCGTTAATCTTCCACCGAGCTCAAATCATCTACGCAGATGATTTCTGATCGATACAATCACTGTGATTGACTGTAAACAACTGCCGAGGAAAGAAACGCGACAATCATCACTTTTCTTTTCAGTGCGCTTGTGTATAAGCTGTGAACGATGATTCGGTTTTTCAATCGTTCAAACTTGTTCTTAGACATGACATGTTTTGGACCTGTCAAAAGTCCAAGCTGACGACATCGAAGAATATATCAAACAGCGTAGAACAATGTGAAAAATAGAGTTTGGAATTAGGGTTTTCTAGTTCAATTATATTTTCAGATTTATTAAATCGTTGAACGATGTATGCTGATTTTTATATTCAAATACCTTCCCATCCTATGGTACCTAACGAAGTTGCCATTTTTCAGAACGCGTATTTTTACACGACGGGATGATGAATAATCTGTAAACTACCGAACCGTAGATCTCAATACATCGAGACTCGCCACTGCGAGGAAAAAAATTCAATCAGGAGGGGGACGGGACGAGCTAGAAATGTCCAATTTATTTCTTCCGTTATAAAATAGTTAGACGTTGTTCCGGAATTCAAATATGCCAAATAACAACAAATTTGTGAACTCGAAATCGACGTTGTGGCTCGAATTGAACATTTGAACCATTGATTTTTATAACATCAAACTAGCATCGCACGCGCGCGCTTCGCGCGCGCCTCATTTCACCTTAATTGCCCTATTTTACACATTTTGTTATTTACTGTGTTCAGCTAACTTTGAAGTCTGACAGTTCTCAATTGACTTCAGACTGTACTTCAGACTCAGTTCTGACAGCTGGCAGTATTTTCGCCATTGGTGAGCTCAGGTTGGGTCGGGTCATGTTAGATTTCTGAGAAGATAATTTTTTTCATAATTTTAGTCAAATTTTCAAATATTTCTCCCTGACGGTTCGAACTCTGACGAATAATACCATCCTGACAAAAGCTCTAACAGTTCTCACTATCATCCCACTTCAGACCTAGTCCTGACAGCTGGCAGTATTTCACGCCATCAGTTAGGTCAGGTTAGGTTCATATGAGAGGTTAATCTCCAGCGTCGCAGATCTTACCATCGCAGATTCTATTTCGCATCGCGATTTGTTTCAGATTCATATGAGATGTTTGATCGTCAGCGTCGCAAATTTTGCAATCGCAGATTCTTTTTCCTATTGCAATCCCTGTTAGATTCATATGAGAGGTTAATATCAAGCGTCGCAGATATTACCATCGCAGATTTTTTCTTCTATCGGAATATTCCTCTTGGATTCATATGAAAGGTTCATCGTCAGCGTTGCAGATGTCATCTCATCAGCGTCGCAGATATTACCATCGCAGATTCTTTTTCCTATTGCAATTCCTATTAGATCAATATGAGAGGTTCATTGTCAGTGTTGCAGATTTTACTATCGCAGATTCTTTTACCCATTGCTATTCATGTTAGATCAATATGAAAGGTCAATTGTCAGCGTTCCAGATTTTACCATCGCAAATTCTTTTCCCTATTGCAATTCCTGTTAGGTTCATATGAGAGGTTAATCGTCAGCGTCGCAGATTTCACCATCGCAGATTCTTTTTCCTATTGCAATTTGTGTCGAATTCATGTGAGAGGTTCATCATCAGCGTTGCAGATTTTACCGTCGCAGGTTCTTTTTCCTATCGCGATCCCTGTTAGATTCATATAAGAGGTTAATCTTCAGCGTCGCAGATATTACTATCGCAGATTCTTTTTTCTATCGAAATATTCCTCTTAGATTCATATGAGAGGTTAATCTTCAGCGTCGCAGATATTACTATCGAAGATTCTTTTTTCTATCGAAGTATTCCTCTTATTGTTAGATTCATATGAAAGGTTCATCGTCAGCGTTGCAGATTTCATCTCGTCAGCGTCGCAGATATTACCATTGACGATTCTTTTCCCTATCGCAATTATCCTGTTAGATTCATATGAAAGGTTCATTGTCAGCGTTGCAGATTTTACCGTCGCAGGTTCTTTTTCCTATCGCAATCCCT
>JAFFZH010014325.1:0-40166 GCA_018420115.1 Euura saliciscinereae
GGGGGTGGGGGGGGGGGGGGGGGGGGGTGGCACGTTATACATGTACAATCACTACGTTAAAAGTTCCGTAATTGAAAAACTAGCGAATTATTTCTCATTATTTCCACATATCTTTTCTCTTCCAACGATTAAAACTCGGTTAAATATACTCAAACAGGGGTGTAGCTTCCCTTGGGAGAGTAAAACAACTGTCCACTTAAAATACGCCTCCTAATTTCGGTCAATAGTAGAGTCTTTTCTTTCTTTATCTTGGTCAATACTCCTTTATTCTCTTGCGCTCTTCTCGACAAGTACGGCAACACCTCCTTTACCGGTCCGTAAGGGATGTATTTGTATACCGAGTAACCGGACTGACCTGAAAAAAAACCGTAAGAATCGTTGTTAGTCTTGTGTAATCCGAATTTCGTATCTATCTTGACTTCTTACCGAGGGGGAAAGTCAGATAGTCGCACATCCCTAAAAGCTGACCGAAACAGATGACCTTGTCTTCGGGCGAGATTCCGATCTCCTTCATTCTGAAAACGAGAAAATATCGTCATTCGCGAACCTGGGATGAGATATTATGTAATTTACTTTTCGATAGCGAATCGGACTGTGTTCTCGTTGTGCGAAGCGACCATGATGCCAATTTTCTTGGGATCTTCTCCTTTGTCTTTGTATTGTTTCATTCTACGAAGACATTCCATCAGGGTTCTGTGATAGGACTCGGTCGTTGCCTCAAAAGTCGGGTTTGTTGGGTCCGAGTAGCCCATCGCCGCTGCTCTAGCCCTCTCCTGAAACGGTTCGTTGATTATGTATCAAGCGAGTTTTTTCCACGAGGCGAGAAACTCACCTGCTCGATGTAGGCTCCTCGTACGAGTTTAGCTCCGAAGTAGAAATTCTGACGTTCAGCTTGTTCGAGATCGGTCTTGACTTCGTTATAAGCTTCTTGTAGGTATGTCTGGTATGTGTTGAAAACAATGGCCTAGGAGGTAGACCAGATTGATATTGAATGCGCATTCAATGAAACCATTCTGTAAGGACACACACTTAATAAACCCATTCCATCTATGATTATATTACCTTTTTCGTATTGTACTTGCGCATCATTTCCAGAGTAAGCCTAGATATCGCCGGCTGAAAGTAAGTCTGTTCCGCGTCTATCATTATGCGGAGGTCAAGCTTCTCCGCCACCTGGTCATATCGTAAATTATCATCGATTAGTCGACGAGTTTAAACACCCGAGGGCAAAATACCCACCGTAACGATGGTGTTGAGCCTCCGAACCATGTTTCTGAACATCTCTTCTTCCTTCGGAGTTAGCTGGGTCATGAGTCTCACCATTTTCCCCGTCTTAATATCGGGAACTTGGAAGGTCTCGCTGAGCTCGTAGTTCTCATCGAGAATACCGCTCCATGGGAACAAGTGAATAACACTGCGAGAGAGACAAGAATTTTTATTTTTATTTAGACTCGCTGAATCTCGTAGAGACTCTGGATTTCCAAGCTTTTTGGGTCTCTGGTCATCGGCTACCCAATTCACAGCTAAGTCCTACTCTAGTTCAGCGATGCTCATTCGTGTAAATAGTAAAAGAACGTACTGCTATGGCAAGAGGATGGATAAATTAGTAACTCGTGGTGTTAGATAATTTTAAGGATCGTCAAAGAGAAACTGAAACCTGGAATTCAATGTTAGACACAACGGGTGAAACGTGCTTAAAATCCATACTTAACGAAGGATCGTTCAGTTTTCTTACTTCCTGCATATATCCGTGCGAGAGAGAGCAGCCGAAAACGATAAAACAAAAAGTAAGATGCGATTAGACCTGGTCTGAAGAGTTGTGACTATAATAATCTCTTTTCTCACACCCGGTCGCAAAATGCCACTTTTCATAACTCTTGAGCGGGCGGAAAACAGGTCGCGTGTCTAATGACATAAGGTCGTAAGCGCCAAAAACACGATTTTGGTGGCAAAAGGTAAAAGCAGAAGGTCGTATCCGCCATTTTTTTTCATGATTTTTCCAAAAAGCTGTAAAAACCCGTGAAACGCAAAGAAAAATCGAAATCGACGACGTTTCGAGAAATTCGATAAAAAAAATTCGTTGTTAAGAGCAGAAGGTCGTATCCGCCATTTTTTTTTTCAAGTTATTTTTCATGATTTGTTTCAAAAGTCTCAAGAACACCTGAAACGCGAAGATAAATTGAAAAAACGACCGGTTCGAAAAATTCGATAAAAAATATTCGCAGATAAAACCAGAAGGTCGTATCCGCCATTTTTTTTCGTTTATTTGACGGATACGACCTTCTGCAATTAATGGAAATCATTTTTTTTCTGCGAAGTTAGGACTGAAAGGTCCGCCGGTACATACGACCTTCTGCTTTTAATTGACCTAGTATTAAATTTCAACGTTTATGAACGAATCTTCGGGTCCTTGGTCTAAATACGATTTAAAAAAATATATACGACCTTTTGCTGTTACGAAAAGCAAAAAGTTGTATATTGGCGCTTACGACCTTATGTCATTAGACACGCGAGGTCTTTTCGCCCACGGGCGGAAAACAGGATTTTGCGCCCCTGATACACAATGTACTATTTCAGACTCTGTTTTTCTCGCAACGAATAACAATGAAAAGAGACATTGAAAATCGATTAGTATTTTTCGAAGACTTTCCCCGAAGAAAACACTTTTCTAATATAATTTGAAATAAACGATTTCTCCAAAAAGTCATTAACTGATTCAACAAATTCGTACCCTTCCTTGTCCGCCTGAATTTTGTCGAGGAACTTTTGCACCGGCGCTTCGTCTCTTATATGGGCTTCGGCAAATTTTCTTCTGAAATCGTCCGGCTTAGCGTGATGCGCAAGAACCGCTCCCTCGCCTCCAACCACGTCAGACATGTATTGACGAGCCCTCATGATCACTTCGGACAGTTGGAGCTGGAATCGTGAAACAATATCATAATTAAAATTCACTAAATGAAACATTTAGATCGTCAATGTCTTCGAACTCACCAGAAGCTGCGGACGACCAAGCGCCGTCAATTTGACCGCCGTGATTCCCACGCCCATCGAAGCACCTGGAATATTATAGCAATTAATTGTCGGATTCGATTCTTTACAGGACTTAGGGAGGCAGGACTTTTCCTCACCAGGATAGGGATCGACGTCGCTGTTACGCGTTACGTGGGAATTGGGATATTTCAATTTTAGTGTCTTGAGGTCGTCGGCTGTGATAAAAAATTCAGTAACTTTAAAAGTGAAGCGGGAATTCAATTCTTCCACCAAGCACTGTGCCTGAATTCAATATTTTGTATATATCGCGTGTCTAATGGCATAAGAACGTAAGCGCCATTATACGACTTTTTGCTGTTTATAATGGCATAAAGTCGTATAATTTTTTTTTCACGCCAAACGCTCTGAAAACGTCTGAAACGTATAGATCAATTGAAATTACGAGATCGAAAAATGTAAGTGCAAAAGGTCGTAAGCTGGGCGCTTACGACCTTCTGCAGTTAACTACTAATATTTCTTATCGAAATTTTCGAAACGACGTCTACTCCGATTTTTCTTTGCGTTTCACGAGTTTTCACAGCTATTTGAAAAAAGTTTTCGGAGCGAATAACGTGAAAAAGAAGAATTATACGACCTCTTGCCACCAAAATCGCGTTTTTGGCGCTTACGACCTTATGCCATTAGACACGCGATATATTGATCGGCTGCGAATGGGGTGAAATACCTGAATAGAATGAATTTCGACATTGGTGATTAGAGGGGACATGAATCTTGGCACGTTGCATGTTGCAAATGTGTAAAATTTGTGTAGTTTATAAATAAGTGCAAGTAACTGGGTCCTGATGTCTGTCTCTTTGCCAGTGTGACGTGACGTAACACACTTGTGATATAATAACTAAGAATTCAATATACAATGCTAAATAGTTTGAACGTGACCATTTACAGACACCAATCTATTTCGGGCAGGCCGTTCACCCAGGAAAACTGTAACTCCACCTAATCTCTCATCTCCTTTGCTTCGGAAGCTAAGAGCGAAGAAACGCGGCGCTTCAGCTGCAGGATAAAAAAGCTACTCCAAATGGGATTGATGAATTATTTTTCTGTCTCATTACCAGCAACCGCCTCCAGGCACTTGATGAAGACGTCCATATTACGTTCGCAGGATGCTTCGTTGAGGTAGAAGTACGTCCGAGCGGAGGCGACTTTGTATCTTCGATCGGCGAAGGACTTCTCAACGTGGTATTTCTTGATCGTACCTTCCTGCTTCTCGTCTCCAGCCTCAGATACCGAAGCCCTGATGGAGGGAATAAGCGTTTGTTCTTTATAATTTGATCAGTTGCGACACTGCAAGAATTTTTGTTGAATCCTGGTCGAAGGAACTCACTGAACTTCGCGCCGTTCAGCTTCTTCTTGGGACAGATCTTCCTCTACAGAATAATCTAGGATCGGCTTAACACCGAACTGTCTTAGCCTGTCGAGGACTGGTCTGATCTTTTGTTCGTCCTCGCCAGCGACGAAGTGACCGTAAAACGTAGCTTTCATTAACATCGTGAATAATTTATCACCCAGGACTGTGTTCACCAGTTTCATCAACTGAAACAGAGAAGAGAAAACCAGTGAATAATATAATAAGCTATTCGCATCGTTGCGTCATAGTCGCTGAAATATTTGGAACACCGTTACATTGGGTAATATACGATTGTGAATAAGATCATATTGATTGTTCAATTATTATTCCAAGGTAGTGAATTTAATATTTAAAATGTTGAACTAGGTCACAAAGAACTATCACGACATAGTATATTTGTAAAAGTACCAAAATAGACGGCACGTGTTCAAAAAGAAAAATAGCTCGACCTAGAGTACGGGATAGAAGATGCTCTTGGGTGAAAATGTCTGACAATATGTTCGAGGTACTATATATTTATAAATAAGAATTTTTATTTGCATACAAAAAGGCTGATATAATTTCAATTTCATGTTTCCTGTGTCCCTACATTTTTTCTATTCATATTTCAAGGATTATTCTAATACATAATCAATTCCGAACAGTATTTAAAATAATTAAAAACAATTATCAATGGTTTAATTTCCCTCTTTGGTATTTGGGTCTAGTGCTCCGAAGCCTAGTCTGAGGTTTTAGCCAACTCCTATGGGCATGCTAATCTTGGCCTTCCGGACAGTTAGAGACGGATCTAGAATCTAGCTATGCCCGTTCGACTCTAGATCATTGGCAGGCTCTACGACTTTCTTCGATTAAAAACATGACCGACTTTTTTCTCTCCTACAGAGAGATCAAGGAGACTCTGCAACGGACACCGGGCATCGAACGCCGATCCGGAGTGTGTCTGACATTATATATCTAAGTCGGAGTCGAGATGAACCAAGTTCTTGCATAATATAGTTATACAATGTGCATTATAGATAAACCAGAGCACCTGCTGGCAAGTGAAGAACAGCGGTCGAGGCATTGATTTAATGTTTCCATTTACTTCAACCAATCTGGATTTTAATTCAGCCAAATTTCTAAGCGATTTCATCTGATCGCCTGAGTAAATAGAGTAATCACTAAATTAGCTGTTTCATTCATCACGGAATTATGACTAATTCTAGTCGTAGAGCTCTTAATCTGATTCTACATATTTCATCTCTGAACAGGATGTTTCTCTCGACTTTGTCAATATTACAAATTTCAGCTTCGTATTCCCTTATTTTTTTGCTCCTTCATATATGATGTATTGTATAAACTGGGACAAGGTCGTTTCTAGTATAGCTATATTGTACACGTGTCTAAATTTTCGTATATAATGAAGCTTTACATTCAAATTGGACGTGTGTACAACCGTGTTCTTATCATGTGTCTGTCTTTGCATGTTTTGGTAGGGTAAAATTAGAGCAGATTAGTAATACGCAGCGATATTGGTATCAAAGAAACAAAAGGATAAAACAGGGATTCTAGGATTGATTAATCGGTAAACTAATCAATAATAGGGTACTTAATCGCGATTTGGATAATCCAAGCACGTAATCTCAGATTTTATAGGCTCTCAAGTCAGAAATAGAACCTTCTCTAGCCCAGTAGCCGCCACTTTCTTGATTTCGAACTAATTTCTACTTATAGAAGTCTCCATAATTTTGTAGACTTTTAAAACGGTGAAAAAAAAAAGGAAAACTAAATGAAATGGGACAAATTTTTTTCATGTTTCTGGTTCTATGCCACACTCGCGATATTGTTTGTGTCTAGACATGGCGGAGGTGGTACGGAGCGATAAAATGCGAAACTAAACATTGTTTGTTCAGTAATCTCCATGTAGTATGAAATATATGTACAAACGTATATTATATACCTAATGTCAATATTTGATCAATTTCAATATTTTATAATAATAGTAATATAAGCGCTATACCAGCTGTTTCGCGACGCAGGTGAAAATAATACAAACATTTGACGTTTGTCAAACACCATTTTTTTTCTCATATCTCATTAAACCAACATATTTTTTTCGCCATAATAATCAATCACTTTCAAAAAGTAAAACAAAGAAAAAGAATTCGTAACGTCTCCGCGTCTCTGTCCAAAATGGTTTTTGTGATAAAACTTTATAAACATGTGATCTCAACAAACGAAAACAATTTTTCGTCCTACCCACCTTGAAAACGCGTCTTTTCATACATGCGAAGCGGGTGGAATCTCAGTTATTGTGACCGCTTGGCGAGCGGGCGCACATTTCCATTACAGCCCGCTTCAAGCGGGCGGAAAGTATGGAAAGGCGTGGTTTCAAGGGGAGGGGAGGAAAAGTATCGTGTGCACCACGGGCGGAAGGCGAGTTTCACTCGTGAAATCGCCTTCTTTCCGCCTTTGATACACAATGTACTATTTTCTCGGATGCTACACGTAGTTTTCTCGATTGATCCAGTGCGCACGCGATTTCTGACCCCGCCCACGTCGCGTCGATTGGATGCTAGGAGTCTGCGCCTGCGCAATGGACACTAGGAGCTATAAGCGGTGCAGTGAGTGCAACTCGCTAAAAATTCACCCTGTAGATCCATCATTATATTCGTACAGTTTCTGACACAGTATGGGTACAGGTATAGATTCGAAGCAGCAGCTGTCGCAGCTTGGCTACGATTTGGGCTATGGCCACATTCTTCGCGTTTGCCGGTCGGTAGATACCTGCCAATCATTATACAGGTCAAGGATATTTGTAGACAAGTTAGAAAAAAGTTTGGAGCCTGCAGATGTCTGGTTTAAAACGTAGTATCTTTATTAATATGACAGTTTCATCGTACTTCGTGATTCAAAGATGAATATCACCCCGGAAATATATAATTTAATTGTGTCTGTTCTTCATTTACTACAATATGTATATTCGATACTTTATCGTAAGCTGATTTCAACCTGAAAAAGACTGCTCTACGATATTTGGTACAAGAAATTATTCAATGTACATGAAAATTAAGCTAATTATCAAGCTAATGGGGCAAAATTGACAAAGTTGAAATATCATTAACAAAATTATATATACAAATTATAAAAATATGTCCGTGCTCCGTTTTACCCCCCGTCGTTGATATCTGGTTGTGTGCACTTGAAAAACGGATTGGATCTCTTATCATTGTCAATATATAAACGCGATTGAATGTATTATCAGTGTTTCAGTCGCGTGCCTCGGACAGAATTATCTCGTTCAATAATATGGGTCAAAGAATCGGTATGATATACGACATGACACTAAGGAGATAATGATGTAAACAGTTCCTGATCTTGTACGCACATAGTACAAGTTATACTATCTACACGTGATGATTTATCTCTATCAATGAGTGTCGTAGACTCGTCAGTTACGTCACAGAAATGATATTCATTTTTCCCCACACGATTTCGTGTGGAATCTTACTTTCAAATGGGGAAAACTATCTGGTTGTCAGTTTTCCCTATTTTGAAGTAAATTTCTACACGGTATAATGACGCTTCAAGAAAGCCAAAAACGCTGACAAGTTAATGATCCTAAAGATCCTGAAAAATAAAAAAAAATTAGGTTGTAGTCATCGTTGCGTTGTGGCAAATTTATGAAGCAGTCAAGTTCGGCAAGTCAAATAAGACCTGCACTTTCTGCTATAGATATATGTATGTTACTACCGGTTTTATAAAACACGTGTCAAGACAATCTCAAGGCAAACCAGTCGCCTTTCGCGAATCCTCAAACTACTGCGAAGGCATCTGGATTTCCGCCGTTCATTAGTCCTTCGCGTCCTCAACATACCTCGGTATTATGATACAGCGGAAATAATTTGTGTAACGCCTTCATACTGTCTTGTCTTACTTTCATTTCCCTCTCTCTTTCTCTGTCGTTTCGTGATATGATAATTTAATAATGCATTACTTTCCACGTACGCCCCATACCACAATTTTTTACGGCAAAGGCATTGAACGTTACTTCGATGACAGTTGGAACGTCCGAATAGGAACAGCGATTTAAGGACTTTAGTTCGCAACTTTGAACTGCGCACTTTGATCTGCGCATCAAAGTTGCGGTGTAAAGACTTTATACCGTAACTTCGAGCTTAGCGGTAATAAAGTGCCAATTTACAGATCGCGAAAAAAGGCGTCGAAAAGTAACTCTTCTATTTCTTAGGAGATTTTTTTTTGTTTAAACAGCATTACAACGAAAATTGAATCGATAGTTATCTGGTTGAACTTTTCCATCTCGTTACACTACATGATTAACTTGTGTCAATATATAGTAGACCTATTGCTTCGACATGATGCCTGTGTGTAAGGTGATACCGTACAAATACTCAGGAATTGGAAACAGAATAAAAAAAAAAAAAGAATGAGACGTTGGGACGGAGGGAAGAGAGAGAATGCAATATCGTATTGACGTAGTTAATTATCGCACGGTAGATAGAATAGGATAATAGTTACACTGCCACATATATAGTGATGCACCAGTAGTAATTGATTGTTGAAACAAGTTCACAGAAAATGTTATGTCGATTTCAACATTTTTTTTTTATTATTATTATTGAACTGTAAAAAAAATTGAAAACTATATATTAAATATTATAAAATTACATAAATTCGTGTTATATAAAATGAAAAATGTTAGAATAACAAAAATATAGATTTTCTTTCTATACCTCAAATTTTTCAACAATGTAGAGATAACTTCAAGTTTATGAATTTCATATTCATATTCATTCAATTCATACGCAGTGCGACAGGAAAAATTCACTCTCGCATTGAAACGTTAATCTTTTTCCTTTCTTTCTAATTTCAACATTTTTTTTCTAACAATTTTTCCTCCCAACCTTTACACTGTCCCCGGGCCGTATGGGTGTGATGCAATACCAGCCGATGAGTAACAGTGGCATGAGAACAGCTGATCCCACTATCTAGGAATTATCAGTGCCTGAGGTCACTGGGGATCTTTGGAACACAGAATATTTTTTACTGCGAGTTACTCTCAATTAATACCAGCGACTAGACTGTATACTCCGGGTATAATTCACTGGAAGACATTTGACACCCGGAGTAAAACGAGCTGGATTATATATCTAATCTCAACGTAAACGCCGGTGAGGTTTATTGTTCTAATTGAGCTAGTATATGTCTGATGTGATTGTCGCAGTGTATCACAATAACAACCATGTCTGCAGAGATTGGAATGCCATGCCGGATGCCGAATTACAGTACATTCACCGGACAATTGATGAGCCACAGTACTCCCTAGGGCAATGTGACCTCCGGCAATGCTGTTCCTGAGACACTGTTATTTCTCACAAGGAGAGTATCAGGCCTCCGGGTCACGGATTTCGGTGAAACTTGCAGGGTTGTTCCTTCGGCCCAAAATATGAGGCCCCTGATGCTCAGTTTCCTCGACTTTATGTGACCCTATCATTGAATCTGCACGAATCTTCATTTAGAATGAATATTTGGAGCAAAGTTTAAAATAGATTGCATTCGCCGTGTCTTTGTGCTGAATAAACTGCTGATTTGGTCAATCACGGAATGAAGAAAGGCCCTTAGATGAAACTAAGCACAGAGGCTGAAGAAATGATACTCTCCTTGTCAGCCAGGACTGTATCTTCTTCCGTTTCGTCTTCCTCATTGGCTAGTTGGCTACCAGTAGTTTAGGGATAAGTCCCAATCAGTTCGTACCAGCACTGGACAGAGATTGTGCCTCAAATTGAAATTCCAGGTAATATTTGTGCCGAGTAAAAGAAGTTTTGGTCTGTGACGTCAAGTACTCGGTCCATCATAGGCACTGGAGCACGAAAATGAAGCAATCGGGTCAAGTCATTTCGACGGCGCCACTTGTACTCTCGTTATGCCAGTGGTGTGACAGTGTCACGGGGTTCTGCTTCCCACTCGTAACAGTGTCTGAGAGTCTTAGGTGATATTGTACTATTAAATTCTTGTCGGTTTTGTTATTACGATCATTTTATCAAGAACAAATTTAGCCTAGCAAAGAATTCTTTTTATTATTCTGGAACCGTGGTTTGGGGCTCGTCCTAGATACGTAGTAGGTGGTTGGATATAGGTATAGGTATTGGGATAACCCAGAGTGCATTGCAGGGCCAAAACCCGTGAGCAACCCTGTCCTACTACTGCGAGTGGAATAATCAATAAGTTCATCCTGCACAACTCCGGCAGCACCCGCAGCAGTGGCGTTAGAAGGCGTAGAGATACTCTAGACTTGCTGTTGCAGCAGTGCGGTTCAATTCGAGGCATAATTGTCAATAAATTGATGGAAAAATACGATAATAAACCTACGTTTTATTCCTATAATTATAAATTATAATAGTCGCCTGGAGGTGAAAGAATTTTTTTTCTTAGAAAATTCTAGTTCATTGGAAATTTTAGTGTGACTGAAAGAAGATGAACTAATATTCATAGTCGTCGTATCAAATGGAAAAAAAAATTGATGAAAAAAATCCTACCAATAATTTCAACATAAATTCACAAGATAAATAAATAAAGGAGTTCATTTGAGATGAATCTATAAATAACTCATGGTCACTGTGGTTAATTTGGTTACGCAATAAATTGGCATTGCTGCAAAATATTGCTGCAATTTTACAGTTCATGCAATTCAAAGTTACAATATATGTATATTGAGAGAGATAACGTCTAGTTATATAATACAATGTATTCCAAAGTACTCGTAACATAACGTCATAGTCGCGTATTCTGCATACGTTATAAGAACAGAGGTTGCGGACTATTAACGTATATATATACGAGCTGATTCCGTGCCAATTCGATAATGTTTTTGAGTAGGTACTTGAGAAATTTTAAAGGTTCATTCTTCTCAAATTTTAGTTATTTATGATTTTTTTAGGATTGATATATAATACATAAGACGCCTCATAGTCGTTGAGATCCGAAATATGAGATAAAACAAAAAGTAGATTTTGATCTTCCGACGAAATGATTGAAACAAAATTAAAATCACACTAATCATGTTATATTTATCGTGAAGGTGAGAAGAGGAAAGTCTCCGAGAATATTCTTTATGAAAAATCTAAACACTCCACATACATACAATGCTTGTTTGTATTTCGTAAGTACGTAATACTATGGCAACGCTTGTCGTATATGGAGGAGGGCGTCCAACCAACCACACAAGACAGGAGTGTGACCTGTATTACTCAGTTATCCATATATGTATGTACAACACATTTTTTGTCTCTGATTTGTATTCAATTTCGTCTCCATGCTTGGTTTATTTTTTCTACGTCATTTCAATCCCCCCCATCCACCAGATATTGATTACAGTTACTACCCATATCACAAAGCGTTCCTACGTTGCAATAATCGTACGATTCTACGTACATGGTGAATTTCCAACCATGGAAAAGTACGAGGTTGGCTAGAATCGAGAAATTAACTCTCACAGATATGTAGTTGGATTGGTTCAGAACTGGCTAATTGCAAAATATTGCAAATCTAGGCAAATACTTGAAGAAGAACCAAGTTCAACGTATTCCTAAAAATATTTCAACCAATGGGAAGACAGAAAACTAGGGAAACCGCATTTAGCGCTCACTGCATGAACTACGCCCATTAGACTCAAACGAATGACCGAGAATTCCACGTTTTTATTATCAATGGCCTCCATCTTTTCATTTCTATCAAAGATTTCCTTCTTTTTTTTGCACACGTATTTTTCCTGAAATCATAGCCATGTGGGGTACTAGAATTCTTCGAGACTTCTAGGTATGTAGTTGATCGCCCTGTAATCGTGTTCGCTGGCCTTAAAGTGACGACGCAACGACGCTATATGCATCACCCTCGGCATCACCTATAAGTGGGGAACCTCCTCTTCTTTCCTATTCTTCTCCTCATATGCGGTTACGTAAGAGTTTCGATTTTCTTGAAGGTGGTTGAATTTAGTTCATCTCACGATCGTCTTTTTTTCTCCTTCTTTCTTCCTTTCAGCTTCTTCTTCCATATTCGTTTAGGTGTAAATAAACATTCTCTTATGTCTGTAGTTTTGCGAGTAGTCGTATTTTCTCTGGCTCGTCATAGGCATACAAGATACGTGTATAGATGGGAAACTTGCTTACAAAAAAAGTAGTTAATCATAATAGTAGTAATAATGATAATGACGAGCCACCCGGAAGCCAGACATTAACATTACTGTCTATGATAAAAAGCAAAAAAAAAAATGTATATATATATTGATTCTTCGCCGGTGAACAGTGTAAATATGTATAAATCGAATAAACGCTGTACGCGAAATACCCGACTACATATTTATACCTTAACCTCTAAAATTGAATCTAAACAAAACCAGACACTTGGACAACCTCGTTAAATTCGCACGGTATATAGTAATACACGGTATAGTAGAAATACTTGTCCGTAATTATTACATCTCCATTCGTCACATGTTATGTAAAGGAATTTTATGATACCTATTATATGGGGGATTCCACGTCAAATAGAACGGAAATGGAATAATTTTTTAGCAATTTTTTGTGCCCCGCGAAACTGCAGTTTTGGTGGAAAATCTTCGAAAATCTTCAGTAACAAAATAGTCCCCCCCGAACCGAATTCGCTGAAATTTTTACACATCATGTCTTTTTCAATGCCAAAAGTTGTCTGAAAATTTCATAGTAGGCCGAGCAGTGGTTCAGAAGATACATCAACAAATATTCGCACAGTGGCGATAATTCGGCGATTATGAGGTCTCAAAAAAGTTTTTTCGGCTACAGTTCAAAAATTGAAGGTCGATCACGAGTACGCAAACAAAAATAGTAAGTATTGATCTGGAATTTTTTAATCTTAGCCAAAAAAAAAACAAAAAAACTGTTTTGGGACCTCATAATCGCCAAATTCTCGCCACTGTGCTAATATTTATTGATTTATCTTCTGAACCACTACTCGACCCGCTATGAAATTTTCAGACAACCTTTGGCATTGAAAAAGACACGCTGTGTATAAATTTCAGCCAATTCGATTAGGGCGTTTTTGAGTTATGAATAATTTACACTAATTTTGTAAAAAAAAAAATTGAAAATCAGTTTATTTGATGAATTTTCGTAACGGAATGATGAGTCGAAAAAATCTGAAAAAAATCACAGTTAATCCTTTCAACGTGTAGTTTGACTGTGCAAAAGGAGAAGCAGATCAAAAAGGGGTCGGGAAAAAAATATCGGTTTTCCGTTCGATTTGTCGTGAAATCCTCCATACATATATTTCTAAAAGAAAATTCCTCATCGAACGACAAAAAAAAACAGTACGACCTTGCCTACCGTAAGGCAAATAAAAGACTGTTCTGGAATTTGTTTTCATTACGTAGACCGTATATAATACGTTGAGGAAAGATTTAAAATGAGATATGTGCCTATAAATTTTGAGGTTAGGTAAGATACGAATGTGGTGAGAAAGAAGGGAGAAGGTAAAAAGGAAACCGGAAGTTCAACAGCACATTGCCCACTGTTGCTAGACTAAATCAAAGCGGCGTATGTATAAACGACGTATCCATGAACGCACAACTATGTGCGCCAACGTAACAGCTGAATCGAGGACAACCTCAGCGGACCCCAGTCGATAAAGGTTTAAAGAGTTAGTGCATTCTCTTTCTCCTTCCGACGAAAAGAAAGAAAAAGGTATTCGTCTCAATATCAATATCATGATTATTATTGTCTGAACGATCTAAAAAGTGAGAAACAATAAATTATAATAATTATATGAGAACATGGTAAAAAAAAGTCGAAGTATCTGCACTCTGCATACCGACAGGAATTTATGTTCAATGTACCGGAAATGCGTGGTAGCGTGCCGTACTATCGGCGTGGTATAGAGGGGGTAAAATTAGCTAGCCACACGCAGTATAAGAGTAGTAGAGTGAGAGAATAAAGTTTTACCTTCGCGTTGTTTTCGACGATAAACTCTATGGAACATATCTGATAGACGATATAAGCCCTGATGAG
Organism: Euura saliciscinereae; assembly: GCA_018420115.1. Taxonomy (NCBI): domain Eukaryota; kingdom Metazoa; phylum Arthropoda; class Insecta; order Hymenoptera; family Tenthredinidae; genus Euura; species Euura saliciscinereae. The sequence continues at coordinate 14,437 of JAFFZH010014325.1, forward strand.
TTCCCCGGTGGTTTTGCTCTTGAATGAAGCTACGGGGTCGTTGAATTTCAAGTCGAGTGGGTCAGTTTGCCTCGGAACGGGTTTAACCGTCTCGATAGTGGCAGTGGCACCGGTGCCGCCACCCGTCGACGCCGATCCCGTGGTCCTCGGTATACTGTCATAGTCGCTTTTTTCAACGGTCTGTACTAGCTGTACGGTAGTGGGTCTGGCCAAGTTATCCAAGAAGTTTTTGTAGGCCGGTAGGAGACTCTTTCGGCCGAACTTTGATCCAACACAACACCTTGGTACAGACCTCAGAAACGCCATAACTAGTTTTAGTCTATTTTTAATATCCTTTTTGGTTTCTCGTATCCTATTTATAGATCCACTATATTTAAAAAATAAATACAAAAACTTCACTCTTTAACTTTTATTTTATTTTATTTATTTTTATTTATTTTTACATCCGATTATCCCGGAATATTAATTATTCACACGGAGAGAGAGAGAAAGAGAGAGAGAGAGAGAGAAAATACCTATTTTCAAATATCACCGAGGAGACGGGGAGAACCAACCTGTCACGACCGAGATCGGAGGCCCCAATACCGAAAGCCTGCGGTTCGCTTCCGTAAAAAACGAGAGACTAGAGGTTGAGGAGGTGGTGGTACTGCTCGAAATTGTTCCGTGAGTTGCGTTGCGCCGCGGACAGGGCGCATAGAGTCAAGCGTGTTTGTGTCGCTAAAGAGGACGTCGATGGTAGGCGATGATCCCGCCCGCCATTATCGTTAATAATATTCTAAATATCGTTACATATTTATTAACAACTTTTTACACGAAACTTTATGTCATAATATTCTATCAAAAGCGTATTTCAATTGTCACACGTTGCCGATTGGTCGAGGGACGGAGGTGTGTTCCGACACTTGATTCTCTCATTGGTCGATGGAACAACCTGGGATTTTAGTTGGCCGCATCGCCGCTGACGTCTGCCTTGAATCCATTCATCGTTCGATATACCTTATAATTAATTATTTAAACTGTTCTGATTTACTTATTTAACGAAACTTTGTACATAAAGAGAATAAAAAAATGATCGATCCGTGTCTTTGAACATTTTATTCAAACCCTATCACCTCCTTTGAGCTACAATTTTTGGAACTAGATTATGCAGGCGTTCACCGGCCGCAGGTCTACCGCGCGGTGACTGAAACTAGTCCCGCTGCGTAATATAACCTAAAAAAAAAATTGCGGAGCAGTTTTTTCTTCAATCCAACTAGAATATTTGATACAAATTTGTATCGTTCGGATAATTTTTAACGCAGAGAATTGTAGAACGTCGATATTCTCATGACTGTGGACTTCGCTGATTCAACAGAGACTGAAATTAACCTAAAAACGGACGATTATTGAGGTTGAATAATCAGATGCGGTCTCATCGTTGATAGAAATGGAGACTAGAGTCCGCGTCGTAGTTTATTCGAAGGGTAAAATCGTCTATGACGATTTGATAGCCTGCAAAGACCTCGTGGCTGATTACGTTCGCGAAGATGTTGCTGCTTCTGACTGTAACGGTTTGAAGCTGAATCGGAGAGGGATAAACGGGTACTTGGTATCGGCCTACATCTACACGATGAGAAGATCGAATGTCTACCGAAAATCGGCTGTAAAGACGCTGCTGGAATATTCAGGGTCCAAGATACGGACTGGTGATAAAAAGTTACCGGTTGTTCGCGTCGGGCTCAGGATGCCGAGGCTCCACTACCTCGACTATAAATGGCAAGTATGCTACCGCTGGCTTTACTCAACCCTCGAACATCAATGAATCAATTTTCCCCCGCCAGGAATGAGAGAGTGACACAAATGGCACTGGAACGACGTGAGCTGGACCACGCAATGTCGTGGCTTTCGACTCTCGGAGGAGGATTCTCTGCCCTCGGAGAAAACTTTGAACACTGTGTAAGGGACTCGTAATTGAAGGGATGGGTACATCTATCAAATTTCTACTTCGGAGGGTTTTCTTTACACTCTGTACAGGAGCCACTGATGTAGAAATTACAGCAGACCCCTCGAATGGCTTAAGAGCATGCTGTAGTCAGTCTTTACCCACGTCACTTATTTCCACTGATATCAAAGCCTGTGCTTAACAGAAGCAAGAAAGAAGATGATAGCGCAATTCCGAATGAAATTCTGAACACCTAGATCGCAAAATGTCTTTGTTTCACGCAACAATAACGACAAAATCCTTATTTCCACCTAAAATGATAATTGCCGTTGTCAACTGTCGTCGTGGTCATTACGATTTTAGTTAGGCATAAGGATTTTGTTGTTATTGTTGCGTGAAACAAAGATATTTTGGGATCTAGGTGTTCAGAATTTCATCCGGAATCGCGCTATCGCATCTTTTTTGCTTCTGGTACGCATAGGCTTTGATACGAGTGGAAATAGGTGACGTGGGTAAAGACTGACCACAGCATGCTCTTAACCAGGGTCAGCGAAGACATATTCGAAGTCAATCACACAGAACGGCAGTTTTCCCCACTGTTTCCAGCACAGTTTCTTGTTACAAACCCGTTGTTACGTACAGATTCGGTGAACAATTGAGTGGGATGCCTAACTGGCTGGAAACGATGGAAAAATTTGCCATCGATGCACTCCGTGTAGGGTTCAAGGTCAAAGATTGGTCACACACAGATGTTGCTGAGCTGGAGTACGCTCAAGGCGTGTATTCAAATTTCATCACACTCAATATACTCAATTACTGAGTATTCTCAATTTTCACATATTGGGTATGGAATTTGAATACACGCCTTGAGCGTACTCCAGCCCAGCAACATCTGTGTGTGACCAATCTTTGACCTTGAACCCTACACGGAGTGCATCAATGGCAAATTCTTCCATCGTTCCCAGCCAGTTAGGCATCCCACTCAATTGTTCACCGAATCTGTACGTAACAACGGGTTTGTAGCAAGAAATTGTGCTGGAAACAGTGGGGAGAACTGCCGTTCTGTGTGATTGATCATTCTTCCTTCTCCATGGGGTTGGTTGAAACCCTTGTGTAGTTGAAAATTATTGTAACGATGTCTTTAACCCCAGGCTGAGATGGCGGGGAAGATATCAGTGCGCCAGTTGCAGCTGGCACTGCGATTGGGAGATCCGCTTCTAGTGGCAAGATGCAAGTTGTGGGCAGCCCTGAGCCTCCTGCAGCGTGGCTACCTCCGTGTATCGAGGGATATAGTCAGAGACAATTACCGTTTAGCTATAATCGAGAAAGACTTCAGGCTACAAAATATGTGCAAAGGAGTTTGGGCCAAGCTCCAATACACTTATAAGACTAAACGGCGATTGAATACGCCATAGCATCGGCATCATGCTGTTCCTCGACGTACTTTGTTTCTCAATAATTCTTGCAAATACTGTATATTTTTTCTATGAAATAATACATAACGCTAGTCATTATAAGTAATGATAATAAAAAAAAGGTTGCGATTAGCATTCCAGATTTTGTTGGTAACACTGGGTTTCAATTATTTCCACTATTCTTTACTTATGTATGTTTATACAATGTGACGAGTGGAGAAACTTTATTGAAAAAAAGACAAGTTTTACACATCGACCCAACAAGGCGATTAGAGCATAATTGTAGTTTGAATTAGTTGATAATAAGCAGGAAATGATAGCGATTCGAATTCGGGGTACACGCAACAATTTCTCAACTAGCGGAAAAATCTAATCTAACTAACTCATAAAGATACGCGTTAAATACCGTATAAAATATTATAAAATCAAATATCTATTTCCCAAATATCTTTAGTGTTAGATATAGATTATTTATTTTTCTGATAATGATAAATAATATATTACATTTTTTTTTTCCAATCATATTATCATTTTTCTTTTCTTTTTTTCTGTAGAGAATAACTAGTATTGATTGAATATAGTTTAATGAATCATTATTACTATTCCATTTATATTATTCTTTCATTCTTCCCTTTGATTTCACCGTTTATGTTGCTCCATATTTTCTTTTTTACTATTTATTATTATATTCTTTTCCTTAAATAAAGTTCAATCAACACAACACAGGCGATGGCACAGATCATAAAATAAACTCCAATACTCAGTTTTTTTTTTTTTTTTCAATCAATTAATTCAATCTATTCAACAGTTATACTGCTTTTCTGATATATCCCACAGATTGTCAGTACAAATTAAAGTCTCGTTTGTTGTATTTTTTTTTTTTTTTTTTTTTTTTTTTACTCGGGTGTGCATATTTCAATGCCGACTATAATTCTCGTATCTCTGTATATATCTTTGGTCAATTGACTAGCAAAATGACTTTTTTTTTTTCACCTATCAAGTCTAGAGCTATTTACCGGACATGCATAACTTTTTTTCAATAATTTTTCTTCAATTTGATAATCATTCGATATTGATTCCAAAATTGATATTCATTCATGCTTATAATTACGATGATATTGTTCATTGTATATCCCTACTGAAAATTTCCAGGTGGATATTCAATAGTATATTGTGCTACAAGGGAGGAAAGAGCGCGATTTTCGCCGAGTGCGAAGGCAGCACGAACACGAGGTGAAAATTGCGCTCCTCCCATGTTGCATATGCTATTTTTCACCCGACTTCGATAAAATGACCTTATTCCGAGTGGAAAGTAGGTAGTCAATTTTTGACCAGAAGGAAGAGAAGCGATCAACCGGGCAGAAAAGTAAATTGCCAATCTACTTTTCTTCCCTCTGGTCAAGAATTGACGACTTTCGACCCGCGTTTCAGGGGCGAAAGAAATACGGTAATTTTGTCGTAGTCGAGTGAAAAATATAATTCAATACACATAGGATTTCACCTGGATATTTATATGAATCCATGTGAAAATTCATAGAATCCAGTGGATTACCAGTTCCAAATTCCTATAGGAAGACTATACAGGTTCATCGATAGATTTCCACCTGGAAATTTTCATTAGGGATGAAAAAAGATAGAAAAAAATATGGAGCGATAATAGACACTGTACGAAAAGAAAGATGTTGAATTTTTTTAATCAAAAAAGTTGTTACTACCATACCATCGCGCGTAGTTCACCTATTTTTCGACACACATATTGTTGTTGGTTTCAGACACGTTTATTGGAGTCTATTTCAGCCGGTCGGTGAACTACAACGGTTTTTATTTTTTGATTGGTTTTTGATTATCAGAGAAAAGGGACTTGATAACGTTAAAAAAAAAATATACATATTTCTGAAAGAGACTCCAAAAAGTGTACATAGCTAATTTTTTATTTTGTCAATTATTTGATGATCTATAAGAATAAATTTAATCCGATCATTAATTTTAATATTATAATATTATATTCATTTGTTTAAACTTTTTTTTTCTCCGTGCCTACGACGTTCTCGTTATCACTGAGCGAGGGTACCCATTGGATCCCAAGCTGGTAAAACGATAGGTTCTTGTTTAAAGACCGCCATAACATCGTCCGGCACGTATTTCTTGTCCACAACAACTTCGAACACAAATTCTGAAAACCATTCAGCCGATAGGACGTGGTATCCCTTCTCTCCGCGTTCGTCACCCCAGGAATTCTCCACTCTGAATTTTTTTATCTTCCCGTTATCCTGTAAGAGACAAAAAAAATACAATGAAAACCGCGACAAAGACAGAAAAATCAGTCATAACTTGACTTACGTCGACCGACACAGCTGTGAAAGCCATTGCGTGAGTCATCATGGATTCTCCGTAAAGCAGTCTGTCGGCTTTGCTCATGCCGACTTGGACGTCGGTGCCAAAGACTAGTTTGAAATCGTGGGCGTTGAGGTCCTGGATTCCCTGTTTGGCCGCGAATCTTTTGCTCACTTCGCATCCGAACCAGACAGGCTCGTTTTGTTTGATGCTTTCCGCGCAGAGATTCATGAGCAATTCAACGGGCTGATTATTGTAGACGGTGGCTCTGCCGCCCACGACGTTGCCCAGACAGTCTACGGTGTAGGCTTTTCCGTAAGGATTAGTCGGCCTGGGGTCCGTGACGAGACAGACTTTGTCGTCCACGTTGAAACAGGGCTTGACGTATCTCTCGTAGAATTCAACGGGAGTAATGGACTCTACGCAGTTGTAATTTTTCGACTTGTCGTAGTACTCCCAGGTGAATTTCTCGGACGGTATTCCAAGACAGATTCCAACTATTCTGTAGATCACGGTCATCTGTTCGACGATGCGATTATCGAGCTCCGTGTCCGAGGCTCCGCTCGATATCAGATCTCTAATTTCCTTCCCAAACTCCCTGAGTTTACTCTTCAACAAGCTATTCATTCGCATCGTCGACTCGCAGCTGTAAGATTCGGGGAATAATTTCTTTGGAACAAGACCGTGACGGTTTATCAGGTTCACAATCATGTCCCATTGACCGCCGTCGCAAGTCGGATCGTTCAGGAGCCAAGAGACTAAGCGACCGTCGACCTCCTCGCCGCGCTTCGCGGCCGTTACCATATTCTGGAGGAAGTAGTTGCATCGTTCGATCTAAAATATTCAGAAGTTAAATTTGAAATTTGACTCGTTTCTTCAAGTGCGACTAAAGATCTCGACCTTATCCCAGAAGAAGAGGTACCCTTGGCTGAATTCGAACTCGTCTAAATTGTGTTGTTTGACGAACGGTACTCTGATCACGTTCAGAGTCGCGAATATCCAACAGCGTCCAGAATTTTTTTGATTCGTAACAGGTTTACCTTCAGTTTCTATTTTATGATTAAACACGTGCTGAGTTTGTTCTAGGTTTTTTCTAGACACGCAAGCCTCCAACGGGTCTATCTTAGTGCAGACATTTTGAGCTAGCACGTTTCTATCGTCGGAGTAAAATTTCTCCCTCAATTCGTTCAATACGTCCGGAGTGAGAACCCCTGCTGCTTGAAAAAAGACAAGGATACAAAATTACATGGTATCCTTATTTTTATGAATCCTTATTTGCCTCGATTTTCAGACAACATCGTCGTTATTGCGGTGTATGTGTCAAATAGTATATTTCGATACAAGTGCGAAAGGTTTGTTTTGAGACGAGTGGGAGGTTTGTCGCCCGAGCAAAGCGAGGGTGACAATCTCACGAGTCGAAAAACAACTTTCGCACATGTATCGAACAAAATTTTTCATCACAAACGGACGTTGAGTCCGATTACACGCACGCTTGCGTGCGTAAAATCGAACTTTACGCACGGGGTGCGTAAAAATCATTATTTTATCCAAAAATCACTTGTCGTAAGTATTCGATAATGTCTATCGACGCCTTATTTTCTTCGGGGAGCGATTCTCCATCGTGTGATTGAGGGAAACTGAGAAAAAAAAACTCTGTGATAAGTTATGGTCAGTTATCGAAATTTAGCGACAATCTAGTCACTCTTTTTCTGATAACTTGATCGAAGAATTTTTTTTCTCAATTTCCCTCATTCAGACGATGAAGGATTGCTCTCCGAAGAAAATGAGACACAATCGGATCAACCTTACGACAAGTAATTTTCCGATACGATATTGACGATTTATGGACTGTTGAAAATTTGTTGAATCACGCTGTAGAAGTGGATGAATAAATTATCCAAATTCATTCGTGCAACGGGTTTTCTAGAATAAATTACGTACATACACCGTATGATATTTAAAGTTGCAGTAATAATAATAATAATAAATCGTGATATGTGTAATGTGAGTATGATAACAACGTCAGTAGTAGCTTGTGCCTAACGCTTTCTCTTACAGTATCTAGATTCCTACAACCCACACATCGGCATTTAAACGCATGACCAATTTCCTGTTTTTCTTTACAGAAGCAAAAAAAAAGAAAATTCATCGCTTGAACAAAAAAAAAAAAAACATCATCGTCTGTATAGAACGTGAAACAAAAGAGACTCGAATTTTGAAACTAAGAATAAAAAAAAGTGAATATAGTTGGTCATGACAGTGCAATATGCACAGGGTAGACATCGAAAGTGGACGGAGCAGCTGTCAAAATACTTTGCCCCCCCCCCCTGCCGCGCTGTGCACCAATACCATCCCGCGCCCCGCCCCTTTGGCCGAGAGAACTGACAGCTCTCCAGCTGAGCTCCCCGGGTCTGTGGTGTTGACCCTATTTAGTCGTATAGGAAGAATTATTCTAACCTCTCTACGCTTCGATCGTACATAAAGAGGCCACAGACGTTGAATTTAATGTCGTTGGGAGTTCGAACCCGACGGAATTTCGTTTCGATTTATAATCTTGTTGTATGCGATGATGAATATGATAAAGATAGAAATAAAGAATGTTGTTGTTGTCGGTTTATTATTCCTTTTTTTTTTTGTTTTCTTCTTTTGTAGACTAAGAATGAAATGTAAACAAATGAGTCAGCGCATTTGATAAAGAAAATTCCAGAGCAGCATATTTGATGTATTGTCGATTGATTATCAAGACCCTTGAGAGGATAATCGGCGTTGGAATTTATATGTTGTTGTTGTTGTTGTTTAGTGAGGAATAATCTCATTCCCTCGGGGTTTTCTTTGTGTTGCGGTTTGTTAATGAGAATATAAAGCAGATGTATCACAATGTGGTATATGTATAGATTGAGAAAAGTCGTACTGGAAGTATACTTACAGGCGACCATCGTTACGCTGAGTTTTTTTTTTCAATTTTTTTTTATTATGATTATTCTTTATTTTTGTTCATACAACTCGATTCCTTCGATGGTTGAGCGGCAGTGAACACCACAGACTTCAGGATCAGCAGTTTCCACGAACTCGTCTAGTTCTATACTGACTACTGACTCATGAGGCGTTGTCGATACTCGATATACTCTCCTCTTGCGGCTAATTTCACGCTTCAGTTCGACTTCTTAGGCTGGATTTTCATTGGCAGTATTTTGACGCGCGTCAAAACGCCGCAGCAGTGAAACGCCGCAGCAGCGAAATACTGCCAATGAAAACGCTACTGCAGCGGCAGCAAAACGACGCGCGTCCAGCGCCTACGGTATGGTCACGTGATTCGTCAGAGGTTCTCATTTGCGTGTATATACCGGTGAAATTCGTGCCGGGCATCAACCGAGAGCCACAAGTGGAAGGGGATGCGGGAGAAAATAAATGTGCCCGGCACGAATTTCACCGGTATATACACCACTGAAATATAATATAACTGGAACGTCTGCCACCCATCCTTTCCGTAGAGAGGCCGCGGTCAGAGAGAGATAGCTCCGTACACTGCTGGTTGGTATCCTCCTCTCTGTCTCACCGCGTCGCGCACGCGCACATCCAAGTATCGTAAAGCATCTGCAAAAAGTTAGTCCGGCCTGCTCACTTTGATAATAATCAAAACAATCTGAAATAGAATTGAATTTGTGAGTTTCATTTATAATTGAAACCTATTAGATCGCTGTTCGATAATTTGAAGAGAGAATCGTTTATACACGGTAGGTTGAATTTTGAGTAATCATGAGTAAGGTCAACTTTTGGACTTGACTGTACGGACAGAGAGGAGAATACCAACAGCTGTCGCGAACAGCTATCTCTCTCGGCTCGGACCAGCCGCCTTGGCGTTCGTTCCAGTTATATTATATTTCAGTGATATACACACGCAAATGAGAACCTCTTACGAATTACGTGACCATACCGTAGGCGCTGGACGCGCGTCGTTTTGCTGCCGCTGCAGTAGCGTTTTCATTGGCAGTATTTCGCTGCTGCGGCGTTTCACTGCTGCGGCGTTTTGACGCGCGTCAAAATACTGCCAATGAAAATCCAGCCTTATACTACCGCTACTACATCATGTCGCTCTTCCGGTTTTTGAATGCGTTCCACAAACTATCAACTCGGAAGCTCATAGAAATTATCATTTGTATTCGAGTCTATCGATACAGACACCGGAGATCTCAAAGAAGAGATTTTTCATTACAGATCATTGATGGATCCAAGATCTTGATTTTGCGGATCATTTTTATGATTTTTAGGGCTACCTGCGCGCAGACGCGGAGCGCGTCTGTTGGAAACGAGCCATTTTATAAAAGGCGCGCTTTTTGAACTGAGGAAAGATTGAAGTAAGAACCAATTGAGCTTCGAGAGATACTGAATAGCGTAAAAATAATTAAAATTCAACATTTTTCTATCAAAATGTTTAGCTGGGGTTACATAGTACATCAAACGTGTCCCTAAACTGATTTGGACTCGCTGGTTGGCAGATTTCAGCGCTTGATGAAAACTTTGCCCAAATTTCAACTCTTATTTTTCATCTAATTTTTTTTTCCTTTAATTAGGCCAAAAATTAACAATCCAACAGGGTTGGGTAATATTTGAAATAGTACTACTAGAAATATTTTCTATTAAATATTCCTTTTTCTTGTTGTTTTGTATAAAGAATCAAAAATGTATCCGGTCCAATTCGTTTTCGATCATTTTAACGAAGAATGAATTTGTGGGATGAATATTTGACTTTGACTTTATACTTTATACTTAATTTATTGAATCTAAGAATCGTTTTTTTTCCATGTTATTACAATCGATCAGCTTTTCTTACTCAAGAAAATTTGTTTTTATATTAATTGCGTTCTCCGAATCTAATAAACTACAAAGACCGTTGATCGTTAATTTATTTAGAGTATAATAATATAACAGATTATTATTAAAGTATATACAATATCAATTGCGATTCACAAGTCGGTATAAAGTAGCTACATACGTAATCGATCGATCGATATTCGACGAAATAAAAACAGCTATATACTCTCAATATGGGAGCACTTGCTCAAAATAATTATACAGGTAGTACTATACGTAGAATTTTATCTCGCAGGTTTTCAATTACGAAATCCAAGTTTTTCGATTCAATTGTTTCATTCTGTCTCTTTCTTTTTTCAGACTTTATCAATTTTGTATTTCAATTTTTATTCCCTCCTTTTCTCTCCGCTTATGAATCAGCATTGGGAGTCGGTGGCTCTTCCGTTTTAGACTCTAAAGAAAACGGCGGTATTCTACAGTCGAAAGCGTAGCCATCTTCTCTTTCCATTCTGAACGTACCCCTGAAATTGAAAAAAGAATATTAATCCTCTTATCTAAAAATTTCAATTAACATTTTATATTTTTCGGGATTCATCCAATTCAACTCATGATTTTCAGTTAAAGTCAATTCGTTTGCTTGACAATTTTTATACAGAATCATTTGTGTGAACTCAGATGAGATTAATTCGAAATGATTCTCATTATTTCTTCATTAACGTGAATTTAACGAGTTATTTTTCTCTCGGATCGGAGTCCTTTGCTCGATCAAACGATCAGCTTCTATACTGACCACATGTGACCACTGGGTGCCTGCAAACTGACGTGGCTACTGTACTGGAAGGCTGGCAAAGTTTTTGACAATACTGGTTCCTGGCCCACGACTCCCCTGCCTCTGACCGTTTCAAGGGTTCCAGAGAGGCTGAATATCCTCCAATGTCTTTCCCTCAGCTGAACGCTCATCTCGCCCAAGTTCTCTAGTCGAATACAGTACCGCCACTAGAAATATAGAACCAGGATTAGAGTCTTTCGATTATAAAATATGTACAAAGAGTATCGGATGATTTTCGCCCGCGCACCCAGTAGACGGAGGTCGTTTGGCTCTCTCTGCACCCCATATAAAATGGGATAACTGTGACTCGTATGTTTTCGGTCGTCTCTTTGTGGACGTCGGAGAGTTCTAGCCAGGGATGATTCTTCTTTTGCCAAGCTCTCAGGGTTTCTTGGGCTATGAAGGGTGGGTCTCGGTCCTGATGGTAGGCCAAAAACTTGTCGAATAATTCGTGCTGCAGCGCCGCTTTTTCGTTTGTAGAGTACGGAAGGATGTCTTCGTGAGCCACGTAGTCCAGGCCAGGAATAGCGTACAGACTACGACTGCTCTCGTGGTTTCCCAGGAAGGTGACCGCCTCGGTTTGAGCTCTCTTGAAAAATATTGTGGGATCAAAAATCGACTCTAACACCAACTAAACTCGGTTCTGAGCTTCTATGATTTCGAGTTCGAGTCTCCTGGTTAAAAATTTCCCTTTTTCAAAGTTTATCATACGATTTAGTTGCAAAACTTTTGGTCTCAGAGCTCCTACGATATTGAAGTAAATTTAAGGCGAAATGAAAGTCACGTGACCTCGAAATGATTTACACTTGGAATTTTCAAACGCTATTTTCTCAGCCAAAACACATTCGATTGATGTGAAATTGATATCAGTGACGTAGAAAAACTGAACGAAGGGCCTGCCAATCGTGGATTTTCGAATATCGAAAGACATAATCAGAATTTTGTGTAACAATATTGTTCCGTAACCCAAGGAGGTGCTGCCCCTCGTGGAGAGAGGCAGCACTTTCTTGGATTACAGAACAATATTGTTAAAAAACTGTTATTACGTCTCGATTTTCAAAAATCCACGATTGGCAGGCCCTTCATTCAGTTTTTCTACGTCACTGATATCAATTTCACATCAATCGAATCTGTTTTGGCTGAGAAAATAGCGTTTGAAAATTCCAAGTGTGAATCATATCGAGGTCACGTGACTTTCATTTCACCACCTCCAAAAACGATTTTAGCAATACAATTCTGCTTGAATTGGGCGTCCGAGGCCCAGGATTCGGTTAAACGGTAAAAATTCTAGGAAAAGAATATACAGATATAGAATCTTTTACAGAGATTGAATTCAATCCTTCAATAAAAATTCTCTAAGAAGTAGGATTCAAGACGCCTGTGAAAATCTGATCTCTAAATTTCTTCCCCTCAGTTCAATCACGAAATTCTGCAACTGGAATTCCTAGAATATTCTTCTTCCTTTCTCTGAGCTTACGATGTAAGGGCAGTCCCTCTGGTCTATCAGGACTTGATAAAAGGTGTGCGTTCTGCCCTTGACTTCCTTACTGACGCTGTTGAAATTCCCGTCGTCGACTCTGCGAATGTGAATGAATCGTTAGATCATTTCAGTAGGAAGAATTAACAGTCGCCTAATCGACGCACCCTTCTTTTTTGCTCGGTACATCTCTGTCGTAGACTCTGGCGAGCCAAGGGAACAATATGACTCCACGATAACCGAAAACTCGGTGTAATATTAGCTGCCCCGTTTCGTAGTTTCCTTGCAATTTAGGAGCCTCTAGCTTTCCGACCTCTGTCAATCTGAAAAATACGTAAAAAGGCGTTAAAATATCGTACCATATCGCGATAAAAATTCGTGAAAAATTGAATAAATTTTATGAGAAAAGAATAATTTCAGGTTTTGAAACAATATTTGGATCGATGTCTGGGTTATGTTAGGTTAGGTTCATGTCAGAGGTATTTGATCGATTATTCCTTTGATTTAGATCGTAGGGAGTTGATTTTTTGAGAGAATATCAGGCAGTGAGTCGATAACTCGGGGTGCGACGGGCTGATGCATGCGGGTTAATTTTCTTTCTCAATTTATCGAAAGATTATTTGAATTTATAGGTTAGGTTGGTGCTAAGTCATAACGGGGAATTGGATTTCATTTACGTAACTCTGTTCCAGACCTGATGTATTTTGCATTTTGTGTGATGACAATTTTCGTGGATACTTCTAACAGTGAATTACGAAAATTTCGGCTCAAAATTCCGTGCACGAGCTTCATTTTTGTGTGTGTGTGGATAAAAATACGAAACACTAATACTCGTTCACTTGTTCACCGATAAAAACATTGGGTTTCGTTTGTTTCACACACTACACCGCGAGATAAGCGGGAAAACAATTGACCGTCTTTTCTTTTTCAAATTACGTCCTTCATTTTTTTTTCTCTACATTTCAAATTATACGAATGAAATCGTATCGCAATTTCGGAACGTACGGTTCAATTTTGCATTTCTATCTTCTATTCTCCCCGTTATTGCGTTAGTAGAACCGTGGTTTTATACTGATTCAGAATAAATATACCAACGCGGCGTAAGATAACAAATCGTCTTAAAGTTGGCTGACGCCAGTGATGGGACATCGACATCGAAATATCAAAAACATCGATATTTTCAGAGCGATGTATCGATATTTTGCATCGATGGCGTCGGACCGATATATCGATGCCTGACATCGATTTCAACTTTCGAAACTCTACTTAAATTCTGATTTCAAATTCTGAATACGCGTCACGTGCTGTGAGATCGCATTGTTGAATAAATAATAATTAAAATTTAAAAAAAAAAGCGGACCATTTTTATATTTTTGCAAACTTGGAGTAATCAAATAATTCATGATATTTATTGAGAAATTATACCTTCACTTTCATAATTCGATAGAATAAATCTTTTTAATGTATTTCAAATAAAAGCCCCAATTGTAGAAACAAGTTATTAAGAACTTAAAAATCTGTAAAATAATCTCCTGTATGCGTATAAATATATGGCCACTCACTGTATTCAGTATTGAAAAGAAAAAAAACGAAAACATCGATGTTGACATCGATATTTTCTTCCAACATCGATATTTTGTTTGACATCGATGTTGGCTCTCCGATGTATCGATGTGTGCAACATCGATTTTTTTTATTTCGATGTCCCATCACTAGCTGACGCGTGACGGCCGATACTTTTCGATTAATCGAGTGTATCGATATTTTTTTCTGATTAATCGATTACTTTCTGTCGATGTTTTTACTATTCGATTTATCGATAACAGATTTTTATGTTTTTTTATTCAGGTTTTTCGTGTCTTCGAATTCAACTGTTCAACAACAGCCTAAATAACATCACATCGCTTCGATAACCAGTGAAGACAAATATGAACGTAGGAATATCGTAAATAATGTGTTACATATTTGGAAAATAAAATTGGGTTATAAAAAAGAACAGATTTTTTTTCGAAATAATTCCTCATTTATTATTCATGTACCGATTTATCGATGTTTGTAATCGATTTTTATTTCAAACATCGATTATTTCAGTATCGATTTTATAAGCCAACTTCAGACAGTTCAGTCATTAGGAATTGATTCACCCTGTATGTGATATTGTGATACATCACATGAACCGTTTCACTTTTATTGTGGACAAGGTTGCAGCCGAACCGCTAGACCCTTTCCGCATGCAAGGAGATTTGCAAGATCGATTAAAATGAAGTTATTCATTGATCACGTATTTATTAGTAACTATTACAAAGTCTCTGAGCTTTTGAGCTCTACTTAGGCTCGAAAAAATGAACAAAAAAATAAAAATAAAATCATGTAATCATATATTCCCGCTCCTGCCAACTTCAGGTCGATTCCGAGAGCCAATCAAAAATCAGTATTCTTATGTCTCGCTATTGTTTGACCATCGTAGCGTATCGCAAGTAGTCGATTCACGAATCGTTGTGGCTTGTAGCTGATTCGCTCGATTCGCTTCTACGAGCCAATCAAAATGGCTCCGTGAAGTTGTCTGCGTTTAACGGGATTAAGTGCGATCAGTAACCGAGTTGAAAATCATTGCGGCTAAGTTCAGGCGGATTCGTTGAACCAATCGAGAAGCTTATTAGATAAACACGGTCGACAGGGCTGCAGCATCAACCCGCGAGACGATTTTTAACCATTGAAGATATTTAAAAATGGCGTACGTCGTGAAATTTTCTTTATTCAGTTAATCGATAGCCGACGGACATAACCTGTTATTGGTAATGTGATGGTTGAATTTTCAGTTTATTACACGATAAAAAAAGTCAAGATTAAAAATAGGAATCAGAATTGCGGGATTCGATACACTTCGCACACCTGACACGTAAAAATTGCAAAACTGTACCTCAACGATTTCTACCCCCCTGGACACAAAACACTCATACAGCGAGCGAATCGTGAGTAGAAAATACAAACCAACCACCCAAAGGACTCGGAAAATAGCCGTTGGTGAGTTTACGATCGATATTCAGTTATTAACATAATTCATTATTTCGGCGAATTATTTTACACAAAAAAAAAATTTCACATCATTGACAACAGAGTAAAAATTAGCTGCTTTCATGCTTCATTCAGTTTATAGGTTATCTCCTTTTTTTTTCTATTTCCTCAATTTTTCGAGTAGTATTATCAGTATTTATCGCAGAGTAACGCACAACTTGCTTCGTACTTTTTATGCCCCCGATTTATCTCATTCTCACTTCGCCACCCTACGTCCCCCCGTTTTTGTGTCCACACCCTTGTTTCAACCCACCGGGGTCCAGCGGCTCAGCGCCACACGTGGAGTAACAAGATCTATCCTAAGTTTCACCCATCTTTTTTGATTTTGTATATCTAAAAAAGTTGCTCAACATAATCTCTTGATTCAGTGAATGGCAGCTCATTTCTCAACTGTCGTTGCTCTTTGTTTCCCTTTTTTCATATTAGGGGCCATTCATTAATTACGTAAGGGTCCCGAGGGGGCGGGGGGGAGGGGGGGTTAAAAAATCTCTACATGCCCTTATCTTGGACGGGGGAGGGGGGTAAAACCCTTACGTATATTCTTACGTAATATTTTGTAACAACATTTTATTATTCTAAAAAACGAGATAGAATCTTACTTAAGAAGACGGCGGGGGGGGTCGAGAAATCTTATGTACCCTTACATGGGGGTAGGGGGGGTCAAAAATCGCCAAAATCATCCTTACGTAATTAATGAATGGCCCCTTGTATCATATTCTTGTCACTCGTCATTCTTCGCCTATGGTACTCTGGTATCTTTTCATCACATGTTGAAGTAACGCTGAAACTAGTAGATAAGAGCCCCGTAGGCAGGGGTGGGTCAGATGCAACGTCAAATCCATTCAAAATATGAAGGTAACACTGGTAATGGTGAAATGGTTTTTTGGAAATGAAACGATTTATCAGCATGGATATGTCATGTCATTCAAACGTTTTACTACTCACGTCGCGTTTTTTGACTTCGTACACATTTTACGTGCAGCGAGAGAAAAAAAAACAACATAGTAATATGAAGATGAATGAATTGAGGATTTTCTCAAAGAACGATAGAGTGACCACTAGGTAAGCGCTAGTGTCGAATCTAGGGAATATTTGAATTTCGAGTTTCAATAGCACAAAATCTAATGTATGTATGAGTTTTTAACGAATACCATCGAAATAATTGCATCGAACTCTACGATTCCTGACAATATCAACAATAAACACGATAAACAGTGTTTTGTTTGTCCCCACCGGCGACACTAGCGCTTACCTAGCGGCAAGCCTGGAACTGCGATTGAGAAAATCGTCAATTAGTAGACAACAGATTTTTAACTGATGCAAATATTGTGTAACTTATTGAAGCGAAACATGATAATCTTGTTAACTTTTCTCCTAGTTGTCCAACATTGTGACTACACGCTTCCCATTTGTTTATCGCAACAGTTAATTCTTGGTTCTTCTTCCAAACTTTTATTTGTGACGCCACCATTGGATGCTTCCTCTGCTTGATTTTCGTTCCATTAATTCTGCTCCTTTCTCTTACTTTCCTCATTGTTCTCAAACTGGAATACTCCGATCTGCATCTCATCACTTTAATCCACTCGTATTTGGTTGATAATCATGAATAAATCTGCAGAAAAATGCCGGAGCACCTAGAGCTTCAGCATTTGGTGGACGGAGAAGTGGACGACGAGTCTCTGAGCCGGGGTCGAGGTTCGACGGTCTCGAGGTGTAGATCGTGTCCGTACCTGGGTCTGATGTTGGCTGCGCTATCCTCGCTGTTCTTTTCGTTATGCAGCGTGATAGTAAAAGGATTAGTGGACGTAAATCCAATGGAGTTGGCAGCATTCAGATTCGTCGGAGTCTTGCTGCCGGCGATACCGATTGTGATATACAAAGGGGAAGACCCGTTCCCAAAAGGAAGAAGGGTGATGCTGCTATTGAGAAGTTTCGTCGGAACGACCGGCCTCATGTTGAGCTTCTACGCCTTCCGTCACATGCCCTTAGCTGACGCCTCAGTCGTCGTATTTTCCGTCCCAGTATTCGTCGCTATATTCGCAAGAATATTTCTCAAGGAACCTTGCGGCTTGTTCAACGTCATAACGGTCTGCCTCACGCTGGTCGGAGTCGTGCTGATCACTCGACCGCCGCTCATTTTCGGCCAGACTGTAGAATCTCTGACGGATAATCACGTGGAGACCGAAAACGCAGATTTGTGGGGTGCAGTCGCTGCCTTTGCGGCCACTTTGTTCGGTGCAAACGCCTACGTCCTGCTGCGGGCCTTGAAGGGACTACATTTCTCGGTGATAATGACGAACTTTGGTTCCTTTGCGCTTATACAAACGGTTGTGGTCACCTGGTCGATAGGGGCTCTGTGCATGCCGCGTTGCGGCACTGACAGACTGCTCGTAGTCGCTCTCGCGCTGTTCAGTTTCGGAGGTCAAATCTTACTGACTCTGGCCTTGCAGATGGAGCAGGCCGGGCCTGTCGCGATAGCGAGATCCGCGGATATTGTTTTCGCCTTTTTCTGGCAGGTTTTGTTTTTTAACGAAATACCAAACAGGTATTCCGTCGGAGGTGCTATCTTGGTCACTAGCTCGGTTTTACTCACCGGCTTGAGAAAGTGGGCCGTATCTCTGCCCGAGACTTCCAACGTCAAACGGTCCCTCGGTATTCTGGCTGTTTAAAAATTCGGGCTCCAAAACCGCTCAGTGGTCTTTCTCTAGCATTATGAACTGCTCTCGTTTTTGTAATCAATATTTTTTCCTACTCAAGTTTTGCTTTAACTGAATAGTTCAAAGTTTATAGGATATCAAGCCGGTCTTCTTAATTTTATTAACCGAAGGTTTTTTTCCAGTCCGGAGATCAAACCTCAGATTTTTTTATGCATACTTAATCAGTGGAGCCGAATATCTATTGTTAATGATTAATAGGTAAGTTATGGAAAGTAATTCCACATATATTCGAAGGTGAAAAGTAATTTCATCGAATGAATTGCAACTTTGTGTGCTGATGTGAAACAGAATTAAGACGATAATGAATTTTTTGCAAATGGACAAAGAATACCAATACTCATGAGATACTGTTAGTTGGATAGTTTTTTTTTCTCTTTTAATTAAAATTTAGCACACCGAAAACATATAATTTGTAACAGTTTTACCAAAGATTAAATATTCGGATAATTTGGAAGAATTTTCATATCCTGATGGGTATGAATGTGTTTTCAATTATTGAAATATTGAAAGATTGAAAATAGTATTGAGGGGTTTTCTATCTCATTCAGTCACAAGAGAAGCTAGCGATTTTATTATTTTTTCCAAGCTATAATGGAAGTGTGACACTTCCATGAAAATAATTTGTGCAATAAAAGTAATGCTTGGCAACATTTTCATCGTAAAACTAATCGAACATTGAATCTCATCTCTCTATTTGATATAACAAAACGATAATTAAATCTAGTCAAAATTATTCCCAGTTAGTATTGAATAATAAAGGGTATATTTATGTATCAGGCTTCCCAGGTTTTTCACCAAAAAAAAGTAATGGGTGTGGATGTGGGTTTCAAGTACCACGTCCCACTTGGCGAAAAGTGAAGTTATTACCGTGGAATAACCATGGTCATAACCGTGTAATATTAAACCATGTTTCGAATCTCATATGTATTATATTCGAATTCCTTTAACTTGTAATTTCTTGTACCTGTATGCGAGGTGTATGAAATTTTAATAGCGAAAGAACAAAATATTGTACCAAAAATAATAGAATAAATAATTCAATGAATTCTGTGCTACTATAAATGAAGTACTGTAAGCTAAGCACTCGTAAGATTTATATATATAACAGAATTTTTAAGGTATACATTGATATGGATCATTTCTATCTTGCTAGATATTTACAAGAAATCCATTACTACTTATTTATCTATTTATTGATTTTGTTAAAATAATTTCTACCACACATGCATTAAAAACTCGTGTTTTTTGCCCTCCTAAACGGGATGGAAGCCACAGTTTTCTGACCGGGGCAATAAACCGGGATAAAAACTTGTCAAGCGGGATAAAAACTTGTCAAGAGGGATAAAAACTTTGGCAGCAGGGATAAAAACCTCTCGTAACCATGGTAACGATGAAATAAACTAAGAAAGTGCTGCCCCCAGTGGAGAACACCGTTCTCGTGTTTCTAACCTCACTTTCTCTCGTTTTTAATGCATATGTGGTAGAAAATAACATATGTGCCATGGGAAGGAAGCAGGCGTTTTGTCTCGCGCATTTTGCAGAACTCGTTTTCACTCTCGGGCGCCTTCGGCGCCCTCGAATTGCAACTCGTTCTGCAAAATCCGCGCTCGCCAAAAATCGCCTGCTTCCTTCCCGTGGTGCATAATATACTATTATGGTACAGAATGATGAAAATACTTGTATTGATAAATAAACAACTGTTGTGTACCAAGTAAAAGTCGCCAGTGTTCGAAAATTATTCTCCTCGGAAATCTATACAGGGTGAGTTATCTCCGGGTCTGAACGAGGGAGGGGCTTGTCACTGCTGACGCTCCGCCCCTTGGCGTATCACAAACTTTTATCAAATTCTGAGTTTACATCAAGCAGTCGGTACTTGGTCCGGTCGAGTAAGGTGTTGCCAAGTACCGACGGCTTGATGTAAGCTTAGATTTTGATTACAGTTTGTGATACGTCAAGGGGCGGAGCGTCAGCAATGATAAGCCCCTCCCTCGTTCAGACCCGGAGGTAACTCACCCTGTACAGGTACATTTACAACAAAAAAGTGACGAAATGGTCATGGGACTCTTGCGCCAAGAGCCATTATTGGTCTGAGCGTGCTCTCAAGTGTAATAAGTTGAAGTGATTGTTGAAATACCGAGTGAATGCAGAATACTTTTGAATTTCGATTTTTTTTCCAATAGTAGGTATTGTCGATAAGCGACGTAATCCCGTTTCATAGCCAACACCTTAACGCAGTTATGCTGCTGCCATAGCGTGATTCTACGTCATGACATTGGAAGTCATGACACATCGTTGTTAGTTCGAACTCTGTCTTTGCCTCCTCTCGATCCTTATTTGGATCGGATTTACGGGTCTCAGCAGCATTGCCATTGCCAAACGAATGTCTTTTACCGGTACAATGTTATCTTTCTTCAGAATGTATCTTCGTAGGATGATTGCTAAGAATACTTTCATCGACATCATGGCGTACTTGAAGCCTGAAATTGAAGTAAATTCGTGACTCTGGTCCTATCAATCACATACAGTGCGTGTTTCCGAATTGCACACAGAATTGGTTCGGTCATTATGCACTGCTATACGTCTCACCTACGCAAGTCCTCATCCCACCACTGAATGGTAAATACGCGAACGAGTGGCGCTTGGCAGTTTCTTCAGGTGAGAACCGGTCTGGATCAAATTTCAGCGGATCTGGCCAATAAGTTGGACTTCTTTGGACGTGTATGGTTGCGAGAACGATCGTACTCCCACGTGGATAAGTGTGCGCACCTGAAAGCAGTAAATTCCTGAATTTTGGTGTACCTCATTTACACGAAGAGAATTGCATTGCAACTGTGCATCAAAAGATTGTAGTTTCGAGTGACATTTATAATCGGAGAGTTGGAGACCGGAAAAGCGATGCGCTGTTCACTTGTCAAGTTCTATGTACACTAGTCTCGGAAGTCCTTGGAAGTCTTTGTAAGTTTTCAGAGATCGGAATAGTCACCGGTACACCCAAAATTGGAGTGAATAGCCTCTCGCAAAAGAACTACCACAAGGAAAGTCAGCCCTCTCTAAATCACTGTTGCGATTTTTTTGTTCCAACCCTCTTAATGCTGGATCGCAGCTGCCCCATGTCTAAAAACCTGCCAGTCTCCCGAATGAAATATCGACAATGTTAAGGCAGCATAATGAGTTGGAGAACGTTCATTTATAAATGAAGTGACTTTTTTGGCTTGTATTATCCTACTATATTACCTATCTGGAAATCTTCCGTCACTGCGCGCAGGAGGCCAGGCATAATTGGAAATAGTCGCATAGTTTCTTTGATCACACACTCCAGGTATTTCATGCGTGTCAAGTCCTCGGGAGTGACGAGTAGGTCATCGCCATCATCATCCCCATAGATTTCGAATAGTTCCTGGTATGCCTTGTCCTGTAAAAATAGGCAATGCGAGTTGATTTCATGTAGTGTGAACAGAATATACTGGAAGGATGCAGATTGTAAGGAAAACTGAAGCGAATAATGAAATATTCGTGTGATCACAGGTCACGTCATTTCGACGGCAGTATGGAAGAACGTGACATCTCAACTTGTGCCAGAAGAAGGTGACATCTCAAATTGTGCCAGAAGAACGTGACATCTCAGATTGTGCCAGAAGAACGTGGCATCTCAAATTGTGCCAGAAGAACGTGACATCTCCTGTGTTTAAGGATAGGATATGTCACGTTCTTCTGGCACAATTTGAGATGTCACGTTCTTCCATACTGCCGTCGATTTAATATATACCAACCTGTATTTCCGGGTGAGAGGCCAGCATCAACATTGCTGAACAAAGTACGATTGCAGTTGTATCAGTGCCCTGGAATGAAAACTAAAATAGCTAAGTGCGTTCAAGTTCATTTGGTCGATTCACTACTGATACGTGTTGTGTTTCTAGCATTGCGTTTGCCAACATTCGCTTTCTCTTACAGCTACGACCATCGCATGAAGTTCGTCACGTATCTCTCTATCTGACATTATTCCGTTCTCACGGGATAACTCGAGGAGATTATCCATCAGCGACTTATTTGGCAAGTCCGTGTTACCTGTAATTTGATAAAAAGACCTATTCTTGAACAGAAGCAGACACCGAGGAAGAAAATATTTTATAAAGAGTCAAATACTTTACTCACATCCATCACCTTCGCTTTTGGCCGAATCTGACTGACTGATGGGTTCGATGAGTTCTCTTTTCCTCGTTTGGATCACCTGTGTACCAGAACAACACCATGTTTATGACTGACATACAGAACGAGGAAAGACGAACACCTTTTGATACTAACGTTGTCGGTAAAGTCATTTAAATACTTGATGTACTTCTGGTGGTCTTTGCCGAGCTTCGTACGGTGGAATATAAAGTCTGGGTGCAGCCAAGGACTGAAAGCTCTTTTGCAGATTATATCCATCAACCTGTGAGAATGGTTATGCTATGAAATGGCTCAAGACGATTGCTAGCTGTTCAAGCTCCAGAATCAAATTTACTCACTCCCTTATCGCCTTTGCGAATTCACACTTTTCATACTCCGGTGTTTCTAGTTTCACACCCATCGATGTCTCTAGAATAGCAAACAGATAACGTGTTTTTGTCAAGCGGGGATGGAAAGTACCTTTAGCATCGACATGGTGGCCACTGGTCAAGGAAAAGTAACGAAATTGGAAAATCGTCGAGGAATTATCAATGGAAAAGTCAGAGGATGAGCGCAATGGTCAGGGAAACAACTGGTTTCAATTGGTTCGCTTACCACAAATTGTATTCAATGCAAACGAGGTTGCGAAATCAACGACTTCGAATTCCGGTCCGTCTAAATGTTCTTTCATCTTTTCAACCGTTATAACTGACTGGGCAGAAAATATTTTCACATGAGTTCGCAGCTCTGATCGACGAAAACTGGGCTGCAGAAGTGCATGGTGAACGCGCCATTTTTCACCTGCGATCCAAAAAAATTCTTTTAGTTACCTGAGAGTTTGAATTTTCCTTCGAAAATACTAGTGAATTAATCTACTAATCATGGAATTATGAGCAAAACAGGCTCGTTTGCAATCTTACCTGTTGCCAGTACTATTCCCGTGCCCAGCCATGGTTCTACGAATTTATAGAAATCACTTTTGTCAAGGGTTTTGTGACTGTTACACACTTCCTACACAAGTACAAGAAAGTAGATTAATCATCGTCGAAAGTTTCCTTCGCCTTCTCCCCCTGACTGGAATACCTCACCTTGAATTCCTCGGGAGTAGTCACAAATAGTAACAACGAGTTGCCGATCCATACTCTGAAGGGCGCAGAATACTTTTTTGGCAGTTCAGTAATTTTGTTCATAACAGCTGAAATCGTGTCACATATGAGACTCAATCATTTTGAGTGTCGATTACAACGTGGTGAGTAGGAACTAGAATTACAAGCTGTACCTTCAGTGTCTCCGATGAAGAGATGCGCACTTCCTATCAACGGCAACGCCCGTGGTCCCCCGAATTTGGAAGCCAGTTTGTAAAAATGTCGCCTTCTTAAGAACCGCGTTATGATATAGAAAATTCCCCAGATCACCAATAACGTTGCAACAAAAGGTGATAGCGTAGAATACTCCATTCTGTAGCGTGAAAAATCTGCTCACTGCACAAGAGGACGAATTGAAGGTGACTGGATCGATATATCAAGGTTGATGCACCAAGAGTAGATTTTTCAACCAAGGAACCCCACTCTACTTTGTGCTGCACACGTAGACACGACCTAACTGTCCGCACACTGATCAGTTATTCATGGCATAGCGTCTGCAATCATTGGAATTCGCGAGGAGAAATCACAGTGCTCGGTATAAACAATACGCGGGTCCCTGCTGGAAGTAAAAAGATACAAACTTCATTCATTTGAATCACGTTTATCTCTGTCGGTACATGTAATGAGTAAGAAAACTGAAGCGGTCCTGTCCATCGTTTATCTACGTGAAAATCTTTGTTTCATATCTCTCCATTTATAACCGATTCTGATCCTGCAACAATTATTGGATCGAATATAATTTTTATTACGAATCAAGAACAACACTGGACATCGCGACGTGCCATGCTAGTCTTTGTATTTTGTAATTAAATCATAAAAAACTTAAGTCGTCTCAAATCGATGAATAATATCACGTTCTTCTCAGAATTCTCAGCGAAATCGGATCTTCGAAGTTTCAGCACAATCTCGAATTTCTTTAGAATTTTTCCAACGGCTGGAATGACATGACATCCTTCGTTAAAACGTATCTCCGCAGAATTCTGGGATCCTTGATTTGTTATCTCTTCGACGTATGAGTTCACTGTGCAAAGGGCATCAGCCCAGCCAGCCCCCTTTCGCCAAAAAGCTCATCGCAAGTTTGAGTTTGTTTGTGTACTATAGTATGTTTTAAAAATCCCAGATAAAAGACGTACAAACGAGAAAAATGTACCGTGAGTATTAGGGTGGTCCTTAAAAAGGTCATTTTTGAAATCGAAAATGCACACCCCTCAGATCGATTCCAAATAAATAAATAAAAATCGTCACCAAATTTCAGCCTTCTAGCTCAACTAGAAGTCGTGCCTGTGAGCACGAACTTTTTCCCATTTGAATAACATTGGTTTTTGACATACTTTCGGTCACTTTTTTATTGCAACTGTAATAAGCCTTCAAAAAATCTGAAATTCACAGGACATAATCTCAACTGTTACTGCGACCCGTAAAAAAATCAACAGAGCTCCAACATCGTTTTCCAGATTGCTGTAGGGTGATGAACTTGATGTTGAAATTGTTTTTCATGAGTATTGCAGCTTATGGGCCAATTCGGATTTTTACTTACTATAAGCTGTGGTTCGAATGAATTTCACTGCATTCAGGTGAAATTCATAGAAAAACTCGTATTCTCCTGAATATATGGGGTATTCCATGCGAAGCGAGACAGGTTTCGGCCGAGGTACGGCGAATTCGACGTTCGTTCAGAATCTAGTTCCTAATTACTACCTTGCAACGAGATATCCTGAGTTTCAGCCCCCAATTGATTTTCGGTTTTCCGTGAGGCGCGATTGAAGGAATTATCTTAGGGTCTACTGGATTCACTTGAAAATTTTACTGAAAAAGGTATTACGAAAGTATGGTGAAAATTTCAGCCACCCCTTTTTTTT
>JAFFZH010014326.1:0-74763 GCA_018420115.1 Euura saliciscinereae
ATATATATATATAGTTTTTTTGGTTTGTCGTTGTTGTTGGTTCAATAAGCTTCCAAAGATCAGATTTTTATGATTCTTGAAGATTATTTTGAAATTCTCATAATGGGATATCGCGTTTTGGGCGAAATTATTGCGAAAGCTTGATTTTTTAATACATTATATTATATACTCAGATGAGATACATATCGGTCAGTATGACTCACGCGGTCTGATGCTGCGCTTGGTGCGCAATTAGAACTGACTTCTCTTCTGTGTTTTCAGTATAAAACGAAGATATTTTCTATAATTAAACAACTTGACGAATCTTCTGTACACACATGTGTACATATATACATCTTGTCAGTTTAAGCATAACGATAGTATAGGAAAACCAGAAACTGTGTGTATATAATAATATAAGATCCTGAATAACGAAAACAAAAAATGATAAAATCAACTCGTCTTAGTTTATCAACTGAAAACCTTCTTCTTTTTTTCCCTAACTACAAAAAATGGAATAAAAAAACCAACTCGTTGAATAAATTTACGTAATTTATATATTATACGTCGTATAGCATGTTGGCATGATTGAAGGAGAAAAAAGACACGGTAAACAGACTACTTCTCGGATCACTCGTATACGGTTGTTGTTCACACCGTTCGCGTTTCTTGTAAACAATTTTTCTAAATTAATTCATACACAGATTATATATAGGTGTAACATATACACATTCAAAGCCGGGGTATTACGTCAGCTTTTATGTAGATACGTCGCAGTTATTCACTAGCCAGGAGAGAGAGAGAGAGATAGGGAAAATGTAATTTAAAAAAATGGGTAATTAAAAAAAGTCAATTAATTAAAACAACCAGCTTGACGACTGTGATTTTAGAATAACTAGAATGAAACTGAAGCTAGCAGCGATAGTTATCAGCCATAAGCGATGAATTCAAGGATTAAAATCAGAGAATGAGGTTCAAGTATTAAAATTTTCTGAAATATTATGCAAAGTGAATACTTTTACTATAGAGTATTTTATACTTCTTTCTTATTCTAGCACACTAAAGCGAAATAGTTATAACCCTTTTTTCTTATTACCCGGCAATAAAAACACAGACCAATAGCTACGGTCTCGTCATTTTTATTTTCGCCTAATGTCACGTCCGTCAAATCTGCACACACACACACACACACACACGTACGGTTATAGTGTTTGTATAATATGCGTAAATATCACGACTATAGTAACAGTTTATTTTTCGTCGATGACATTATCGGAGCACCTATATAGGAAATTTTTATTGAGCGTATATACTGAAGGAAAAAAAGTATACGAAGGGATATCCCTTACGTCGTTTATTCCAAGAAACTTCAAAGTTTGAAGCATAATTTTTGAGAGTTTGGGAGATTTTTATTCTATTCGAAACTTTAAAAGTTTATCCTCTAAAATAAAAAAAGAAAAGGAAAGTGTTATAATAATTCTGTGATCTGAAGGTTTTAGCCGCTCGTTTATTATACAACTCTGTAACGCATTATATATACAGAGAAAGGAATACCGCGAGTGGGGGCATAAACACCGGGTACAGTCGGACCCCTCTCATGGTCATCAAATTAAATGAAATAAAAATGAAAATGAAAATGAGAATTTAAATGAACGTTGGTAGAATAGTAGCACTACGTTGAAGAAACTCGGTTGGCTTCCTTCGAAGGTTTTCTGTGTACCTAATTGCATTTGACACAACCTTACCCTACCCACCTAGACCCAACTCGAGAGAAGCCCCTCTCGCGCGGTTAAAACTTGGAGAGAGTGAGTTCAACGCTGGGTACAAGTCGCGGTAGTTGGGTCCGTGGTCAAAACCTCGATGGACTTGAGTCCCAATAATTTAGAAATACAGTTTCTTCACCGTCTCTTTTGTGTCGTGTGAAAAATTTAATTTTTACAAATAATCATAAACAACCATGTTTGGACTGGGTGGTAGAAAGGCGTTGAAATATTCAGTCATCGATGCTGCGTTACCATTGGACGTCGAGGACACTGTCACTTGCTTCTGCAGGTTTGTTTCATGTGCCTGATTCTTCATATTTCTCTCATCCATAGATCAACGTGCTGGCCACTGGTCAGTGAAAAGTTACGAAATTTTATGGTCAAATTATTCTCGAAAATAATTTTCATTCACCATTGATTCAAAGCATTATTTCTTACATACTGGAATAACCACTAATACGTCCGAATTTCAGACAACGAAAAATTATAATTTGGTCATGGAAGGTCGGGTATTTTTTTTTTCTTTTTCTTTATCAAGGATCTGTTTCACACTCGATTCCCTGAATGATTAATTATTGTGATAAATAGCGAAAACTTGTTGTAGATATTACAGCTGACGTCAGAGCTTCACTCTCTCACTTTACGTATTAATCGTCGCTATAAGGTTATAAGCAAAAATTAGAAAGTTTTAAGACGCGGAAAAGCATATCGCGTAGGTGTCTGTGTCCGTGTGGGATCGATAGCGTGATAAAATTGAAAAAAATAAATAAATGTGCGATAAAAATTGTCCGACAGACTCTTGTAATCGACGAAACGTGTTTATAGGGTGTGTATATATCGTTGGAAGCTTCGACACCTGCCGTACATTTCGTTTCATTTTTTTTCCTTCTTCTTTTTATTCTCCCAAGGGGAATCGCCTCTTCGTATATTCTGAGTCAGAAGACGTCCCACCGTGATCGTTGCGAGACGCACACGTGTGTTTTGTCATTCAAGAGTTATGACAGAAGAATTTAAACGAAAAGAAGAAGAGGATAATGATATAGCGAAAAGAGGGAAGGCGATAAAAAAAAAGGTGCAGCATAGTGACGCAAATCCGGTTCGCGCTTTAACACAAAACTCAAGGGACTGTGATAAATTGAGTTAGATCGGAGGATGACATAGGTAGTTTTCAAACGATGTGTGGTATATATAGGTGAATAATTATAAACTTTGAACTTCAAACCGCGTCCGTACAGCAGTGTGTTTGATGATACGCAAATATACGTCGGGTATATTTGACTATGACCAATATAAACGGTCGCCATAGTAGTTTGATTAATTCCAAATTGGCATCGGTGACGACATTCTACGCGCATAATTTATTCAGAACCTTCATGAAATTGAAACAATTTTAAATAGCAAATTTGCTATCGAATTTTTGTGTAAATTAATATTATATAATAATTATCGATCTCAATGATCGATGTATAAAATTTTATAGTAGAATTGTTGTTACAATATCCCCTATCAACAACAAAAACGAAACGATGAATGATGGACCGTTTGAATTCGTATAAACCTATCATCTTAATTGGTTAAATGGCGATTAATTGGGTCACCGGTATGGGTTTAACGACAAGCTGCAGCAATTTGAACAATTGCAGTTTGTTGTAGGCACACTGTACCACCCACCCACTATTTCTTTTCTTCGGGTTCCTCTATACGATCTTTCTCATCCAATTTGGTATCAACTCGAACTAGATAAACCACATTGATACGATTGTGAATGGCATCGATCACTCGAGTGGTATATTACATATAGTTCTCAGCGGTTTATTGTCAGATGAAGATCCTCCCTCAAAGAATGATTGGCATCGTGACCCAAATACGACGAACCTCATCCCCACCATCAACCCTGGGGTTGACTGACTACGCGTTTGTCAATCATAAGGGAAAAAAAACATGATAAATCAATTATCACGTCGAATAAATCGATCAAAAATAATAATTTCAACTCAAATAAAAAAAAAACTTATCCTAGCTTCCAAATTACTCGATACTCGTTAAATTTATCGCTAACGACGGACGGGTTAGCGTTAGGGTTTCGGCGTTGTTGATGTACGCAGGGGATGAACACCGCGCTGGGGGGACATAAAAAAAGGAGAGCAGAGGCAGATGCAGAGGCGGGAAGGCAATAGGGCGTCGAAACTACCCCGACGACGCGACGGGATGCTGGAGCCGGGGGTTGGGGGCGGTGTAAACAAACGCAAACAACGCCGACGGTGCTCCGGTCTCGTCGGTCCACCTAGGAGTCGCGTCGCCTAGGCGCCGGTCCATCGATCGAACCTCGGCAATCCTCCGCAGCCCACCAAGAGCGAACTGGCGCCAGCCTCCGCTGATACCCACTCACCCCCAATCTCGTTCCTAAATCGGCGATTTTTTTATTGTTTTTATTTTTTTTTACCTATCTTCACTCTTGTTCTTCATATAACGCGTAAATTCCACAACTTCCTCTATCCCCTATAGGAAATATTGTAATTCTGACTTATCGCTTCGCGGATCTGCGGGAGGAAGCGGTCAACTGGAATAAAATATAATTATGCGCACTTCCTATAATTACCGCAGTCAGTGTTGAGATATTCACATACGTAATGATAACAAAAACAAAGGAAAATCAAAGAAACTTGATAAAGTAGAGGAATTATAAATGATCTGAAAAAATCGTTCGTTCGTAGGTTACGTAATCCGATTGCGTATCTGAGGTCGAGGAGGAGGCAGCAGCTGTGCTTACACACTTACGTCCCTCCCCTACCTTATCATTAATGTCAACGGTTCGATTGTAAACTGTCCATATAGATTTGATTCGTTTAATAAAACTGTATACTGTGTGTCAGATTTTTAGTCAAGTATATCACTTATCTGGCGTACAATATATACAGTCAGTCTTCACTCTTTTGCATATCTTCACAGATATTGACCTTGCGAATGACCTCTCTTTCTCTCTGACCTGTTTGCGTGACGCGTTTTACTTTATACTAGATCACGCAATGTCAACACCGTGATATGACGACGCGTGTTCTACAGATTTAATCTTTGATTACAAAAATTTGACAAGCAGAGCAGTAATTAAACAAATTTCATGTGTCTGAGTTTGGAATCTATATCAAAGAAATATTTTTTCATCTATTGTATTGGTACAATCTTTTACGAACCTTTTGGCGCAAACATAACTGAAAAATTCGCAAAATTGAGCTTAGGAGAGCCAAAAGTGTAGAAAATACTTTTTCTGTCAGTTTTGCCACGATGAATCGAGAACGCCTCGAGATATCGACTTGATTTTCTTTTCTAAACGAAGATATCAATCAGTTTCACAGATTGAACCGACGTTTGTCGAGAAAAAATAATTTTTTGATACCGACATAACAATTAATGTGGCAAATTTTCCGTGTTTTTTAGAATATTAGCCGGGATTTTCCTGATTTTTATTTTTTTCTCTAATTTTTTGGTTCAATCTAGGGAGACGAATCCCCTGAATGGAATGCACTTTGGAAATTGAAAAAAATCGCATCCGGGTATTCGGAATCGTGGCGATAAGAGAGCTATCCGCGGGTCTCTTCAACACTATATCTCCCTTGATTATTAATTTTTTTTTTATTTTCTGATTTTCTGATTTTCATCGACAAAAATGTAACAAACAATTTGAAACTGATAAAAATTGGGTATTTTTCTTCAATTTTTCATAAGCCCATTTTCATCGGTCATTTAAAAATTGTTCATCATAAGTTGGTTCGAATGAAAACTGCAATAATGGAAGGAAAAAAAAAGATCGTTGGCATCAAGATTGTGTTGAAAAAAAAAGAAAAGAAGGTATAGTCAGATAGTCAGCGGCTGGCGCTGTTGGTGGAGAATATCGATTGTCGCACAGCGGAGGAGTAGAGTAGATGAGGAGGAGGAAACGAGGATAAGGAAAGGAGTGGCGAGGAGAGCGGCGGAGTGTTTTAGCGGGTGGTGGTGGGTTCCAGGGGAGAGGAACCGGAGTGACCCAGTCAGCTGACTACCGCGACTCGAACGCCCAACAGCTGATCCGGCAGCGGCGTCCCGCGCTCGCTTCGAGAGTCTCGCGACGCGTCCCGGCGCAACCGACGCCGCATTGCCGCCGCGACGCCCAACCCCACGATACCGATATGCGATATGCGATGCGAGTCCGCGATCTACTGAGTTAGTGTTCAAACACAACCACCCGGACCATCGGAGGCCACGGTGTTGTTTCCTCTTGTTTTTTTTTCTTTCCTTTCATTCTTCTCCTATCACCAATTTTCTCATGCGATTACGCATCGTGAAATTATTGTATTTTTTTTTTCGCCTGTTTTCTATAGATCGATCGATTTCGTTTACCCTGAGTGCGCGACGCGAAAGATTTTTATGATAAAAAAGAAAAATTAATGATGAAATTTTTTTGTCATACAATTTTTATTTACTCATTATCAAAGTGTGTGTGCTACGATAAGTTTCACTGACAATCTTTGACTTTTGTGATTATAAAGAAAAGTCCCTGTCTCCCTCCGTATCACCGCATTATCGCAGGGAAAAGTTGCGGATTG
The DNA here is from genome assembly GCA_018420115.1 of Euura saliciscinereae. Lineage (NCBI taxonomy): Eukaryota > Metazoa > Arthropoda > Insecta > Hymenoptera > Tenthredinidae > Euura > Euura saliciscinereae. The sequence goes on from JAFFZH010014326.1 coordinate 6,323, forward strand.
ATAACATAACCGAGAAACGCCCAGTTAACGATAGTGAATTTTTTCAAATTTTTTTTTTTTAGTTCTCTTTTTCATAAAAAAAAACTATCGTCTTTCTATCATTCTACCACTTGAAACCACATAGTTTTTTACCTTTTCGCGTATGAGAAAGTTCTTATACTGTATGTAGGTATTATATTTTTAGACAGTTTTTTCCTATTTTTAAATTTTCTATTTCTAATTCAAGAAGCTCTATTTTTCACTTTCGTTTTATCGTTTCATTCTTCCTATAAGCATTAAAATATATGTATAATAATATCGTATATTTTCATTTCGTACCTCGTTCGCTTGCCACTTCACGGAATACCGGAATACGGAAAAAAAAACCACGCAGTCGATTACGACGAATTGAAAAAAAATATATATATGTTCAAACTTTCCGCTCTGATTTCGTTTATTTCCAGTGTAGCTAATATATATCGCGAAATCTAAACCGAATTCAAGGAAAAGGAATAACGTTGAGGAAATAAAAAATTAAACAACTTATTTCGTCTCTTGAAAGAAAAAAATTATATTGTACGTGTCTTCTTCTTCCGGTCCATTTATCTTTTGCCACAAAAATTCTGTATATGCGAAAGCTTTGAAGATTTGATGCCTGATATTCCAGATTACGAGGTATCACTCTCTTCATCGAACGTATGATTTTCTCAGACCTAAATTCATAATTTCCTCCGCTTTGTTTCACAATCGTAAAACAACGGGTCGGTCCGAGACAATGCACGACGCGCAATCAGATGCGACCGGCTTGGACGCGAAAAAAAAAACCGCGCCGTGCGTCGTTGACCGCCGTCGTTATCTCGATTCTTCCGCCTTACTCGTGTTCCTATGCGATAAAACATAAGGGATTATGGAAAATAAAAGAAGGAAATTAAAAAAAATAAAATGGCAAGCGAATTAGATGATGATAAAAGAAAATAAAAATCAGAAACAAAAGTTCGTTTTATCATACGTATATACAGGGTGGCCCATTTCACGGATCGAAAATGGGAGGGGCTTAACTTTTTAGATTTCATGTCGACGAACTCATCTCAAAACCGACAATCGAAGCTTCGTAATCCGTTTTTGACATCAGATCTACAAAGTTATGGGACTTTAAGCCCCTCCCATTCTCGACACGTGAAATGTGCCACCCTGTATGTAATATGATTCGTGTAACGTGATTTATACCATAATAATGTAGTACGCGAGAAAAATTTACTGGAATCGGTGATAATCGTTTGGAGGGATCGACGTCTGTGTCTTCAACAACATTGAGATCGCCTATAATGATGAGATCACCTGCGCGGGGGGCTGTCGCCCTACTGGAGAATTCTTCAGCATCGGCGCCAGCCACCCCCGTACACAACTCCTCCTCGTCCTCGTCAACAAACGGAACAACGAATGTATCCTCGCGATTATCTCTACTTGACACGTGTCACAGGAAGATAAGACTCTTCGGTGAATTAGTGGCGTGAGTTTAGTTTTTCTTTGTTCGTTTATATATATCGACAGTAGAAATATTACAACTTACGATATGCATGAGTATGGGAAAAATGATTAGTTCGGGAGCTCCTAGGTACATTTTACGATATGCGTGGTAATTATATATCTATACATATGTGTATATATGACTACGGAACGGGCGATTAGGGTATGTAGGTCGCGGAAGGCGGTACGAAAGGACGAATATATGCCTTTTCGTTTCGGAGCTGGAGAAAACATTTTCTATTACTACCAACCGGATCGATAATGCAAAGTTATTCGCAACCCGGGACTAAACAGTAGCCTTCGTTATTCAATCCGCATTACTAAAATAACAAAAACAAAATTTAACCAGCCAGTAATAATCCACCCGGGTCAATTTGACCCAGATTCATTTTTCAAACGAATAATACGAGTAGTAAACAGGAAGAAGTGTATAAATCAACATCTTTCATTCTTTCAACCTTAAAAATTAATATACTTTCCGAAAGACGTGGTACCAAACAATTTTTTTATGAAAGTACCATAACTCGAGAGTATCGTTCTAAATTTTTGCGATAAAATATCGCAAATTAAAAAAGTTATGAATTTTTTAGTGCAAAACCGTGTTTTTCAGGAATTATTTTTAGTACAAACTTAGAAATAAAAAATTTACAGTTTCATCGATTAGAGCATATTTTTGAATGTTCAAGTAATGTTGCTGATTTTTTATACGGAAATATGACGTGTCGTTTTGCTTCAGTAATCGCTCAAAGTTGACCCGGTGTGACTATCATGATAGACTACTTAGGTGTGATTATTACGGGCTAGTCTCACACTGTACCAGTTATTGTATAGTGACTTCCTTTCTTCTGATTTACTTGAAATTCATTATTTCCGCAACGTTTTTCAAGGGGAAAAAGAAGAACGTCGATCTTTTGTCAAATGATCGATAACTCGGCCTTTCACCTGATAATTAAGTCTGAGGTGGTAGGCTTTAGCGGTAAGAATAACGAGTCGACTCATCCGCGAGTATTTGGTATACCGTGAAGTTTTTATTTTTCACCTTTAGAGCTTCTTCTTCTTGTTGGGAGACTTTGGGATTATTATCTTATACACGCGAAGCTGTACAAATATTGTTAATTGATGGGTATAACGCGTTGAAACCCTGGCAAGGGGTCGCGTCGCGTATATACTTGAAACGCATCAATACGGTAACAAATTTGCAATAACGATCGGTCTTCGCCAACACACACTGTGTGTGTGACTCAACGAAAAATATTTGCGGTGGTCATTTCCTCTCTGACCTCTTAAGTCGAGTTAAGTATAAACTCTTGAATACAACGCAATTCGCTCATTGTTTCAACGATACGATAATATCCCCCATCTACATTTTCTTTTTTTTTATTCCAATTCCTCTTTATTTTTCTCTCTTGATGTAATGGAATTATTCTGGGGAAAAAAAATCATCTCATAACAGAACCGAAACCGACTTTGGAACACGAAGTTTGTTAGCCTCGAGGACTTTGTGGCCTCTAGGGCTTGGGACTAACTAATTGTAAACTAAAGTTTATACAAGGAGGATCTCTTGACTTCTGAGACTCTCACAGAGTCTGTATTCTCATCTTGAAATTGTGTTATTTTGCATTCTCTCGAAGTTATATATGAAACATTCACGAATCGTGGTTTACAATATCCCGGAAATCGATGCCTCTGCATCGCGCGACAGGAAGTGGGAATGTCTATCCGATAGAAAACTAGGTGTGGGAGAAATGATTATCGGAAAGAATCTCGAGATAGTTCCAATTTTCTAGCTTTGTGTGTACCCAGAGTAGTTCGATTTTCTGCTTCTCTCAAACTCTCTTCTTCTTGTCCTGATTTCGCTCACACACCGATCCAGGGTTATACCGGACCTTACTTCAGGTGTCGCTGAACCCCAAGACTTACAACGATCTCTGGAGGTCAACAATGGCCAATAAGAACCAAAGAACTGGCTTCACAAGTGGCTTCTTTGCCCTGACGCAAATGACTCATGGACCACTTTCCAACTCAAACTCGATCTCTGAACCTCTCCGTGTACCTTGACTATATTCTATTCTATTCTGTCTCGTCGATGAAGAATCAATCCTTCAGTATTTCACAATTGATCATCAATCAATACGAAATTCAAAGTCGATTGTTGTCGATCAATTTCAATTTATAACAATTCATATCTTCAGCATCGCGAATAGAAGTCTTCTTCTTGTTTTTTCACAAATACTATGACCGGATGTAGTCCGATAACCAGATGCTCTAACACAAAAGTGCTAACCGAGTTTATATATGACATCATAGCTTTTTTTCGTGTAATAAAATCTGCTGATTTTCGTCATTTCCAGTCAGCAATAAGTTTCTTCCTTTGGTAGAACGTCAATCTGCATCATCGGAATGTGCTTTTATAAGAGATTGAAATAAGGCTGAATGTCTAATCAGTGGTATTTGCTTGTCAAGTGGGGTACCTACATAGATTACATCTAATTTACGTTCCCTCCTCCCTCTTCAAGTGGTGCAGAATCATAAAATTGAATTGAACAGTATACATAAAAAGTTCAAGTTGCATCCCGCCATGTGCTCCCTACGTGCACTCGGTATACTCTACTTCGTGCCCAGCGACAGTTCATTATTTGTTTTTATTTTTCTGATCAAACAGAAAAGCCCGACGGAAGGAGAAAGATGCCGGAGCGACGGAAGACCCGAAATTATACCTCGAGGAAGCTGCTCTGGAAAGACAACTTCCAGAACTTGACTTGAGGATGCTCGTCGACCTTCCAGCCGGACTCGATTACAACGAATGGCTGGCGTCCCACACACTCGCACTTTTCGATCACATTAATCTATTCTATGGAACTATATCAGAGTTTTGTACGATGACTGGATGCCCCGACATGACCGGACCTGGTTTGAGGTATAAATTAAACATTACAATTCAAAATAGAGTCATAATAAATTTATATTTCGGTTTTTTAAAAATAGAAAGAAAAAAAAGCAACGAACATTCTGAACTGTTTAGATTGAAAAATTTTTATGACTCCTTTGTGTACATAAAGGTGAAGAAAATATATATCGATATTGTTACAAGACTCGTTTCAAGTTCTTAAACTTTGAACGATACATAATAATTTCTCCTAACAATAATATATAAATCAATACCCGGTATCAGATTACGTACCCTTTTTTTGTATTCTATATCGCTATCGGACACTCTTATCGCACTATATCCATTCATGTGATTCTAATGAATCGGTAGCACTGCGTGAGTGTAACTGTACTCGAATTTCTAATCAATAATATAACCAGCTATCGGAAGGAGCGTGGTTTTTAAATAATGAAAGACTTTGATTTTCCAATTTTTATTTATATTTATTTATTGTAATTAATTCTCTTATCTCAACAGGACGTATTTATGGTTTGACGAAAAAGGAAAAAAGACTAGAGTGGCAGCCCCACAGTATATAGACTACGTCATGACATTCACGCAGCGTACCGTCAGCGACGAAACAATATTCCCTACTAAATATGGTAAATATATAAGAACATTTTTATGTCTAGTCAAAGTGATCGAATGATTTTGTAAATATGATCCGTTGAATTTTTTCTTCCACAGCTAACGAGTTTCCAAGCTCGTTTGAATCAATAGTGCGCAAGATCCTGCGACTGCTTTACCACGTCGTTGCGCACATATATCACTGCCACTTTAGGGAGGTTGCGCTTTTAGGATTACACGCGCATCTTAATTGCGTATTTGCGCATCTAACTCTTCTTAATCAACGCTTCAACCTTATAGACCCGAAGGAGACTGAGATCCTCGGGGACTTAGAAGCTGCTCTTTTAGGTAAGGGAGTGTAACTCGATATCCAATAATCTTATCTTGATTAGAAAAATCCGTTTAAAAATATGATTAACCGATAATCTGTTTATTCCTTCTTTTTTTCAGGTGACTCTACGCCCGCTCCTTCGCAACCCCAAGCCATCCAGGAAACTCCAGCCACGACTACCTAGATAAATCCTGTTTAATGAAGCTAGAGGTTGCAGTTCCTGAGATCAGATTAACGCTAGACGTTAACTGTTTTACTATAGTATGAGAGTTGACAAAAAAAAAAAAGAAAAAAAAACCTTTTTCATAAGGAAATTATATTAGGTGGCAGAGTGGCAGAGAGTGGCATCGTGGTCAGAAATAGGCGTTGATAAAGTTATGTAAAAACCAAGTAGTACCTGTACATAGGCGAAGTGTGAACAACAACTACATGATGTAATTAGGGTTCCTCTGTTTGTTGTTTGTGAGTAATGTACATAATTTATTAAATGGTAAGAATATATGAAAGATATGAGACCAAAAAAAAGTTATGATGAAGGTAAAGAATTTAAAAATGATGAAGAAAAAGTTTATCGAAAATGACGGTGAAAAAATGATTATTATTATTGACAAAGCTATAGTTGCTGTAAGAAATAAATTGTTCTGTAAAAAAAAAAAAAAAAAATTAAAAAGAAATATTAATATTGATAAAATAAAATTAAAAGAAAAAAAAACAATAATATTGTAAAGTTAAAATAAAACCAAATATATACCTGGTGTTAAAATGTTCGGGTCGGTGCTGTTTTTTATAATTCATTTTTACAAATACTCGATCATGTCATTTTGCTTTTTTTTTTCTCTATAATTTACGTTATTATAAATATCTTAATAATTAAAAAAAAAAAAAAAATTCCACGTTACCCGAGGGTTTTCGTTCACCCATTTTCTGTCTTATTTATTCACACATTATTGATTTATCTATTAACCCTGAGGCTTACAGAATCGTGACATCACTATTATATATCCTAATAACAGGTAATTAGATATTGTATAGAATCATTGGTTCAATTCTACTAAATTATGTCCTACTAGCTACGTACAACTTTTGGTATTGCCGGTGTTGTTAACTTCGACGATTCTAAACGCTCTGAATAACTGGGCTATTTCTCTTAAAAAGAAACCGAGACCCTCCGCCAAAGGTTCGCAAAGGTCTCTGAAAGAAGTAGCTATGTTGTACATAAGTATCAACACCGGTTGTATCGTAGCGTTGAAAAATATCGATAGCGATGGTTTGAAGAAGTAATCGGCGGTCAATTGCACTACGCCCACTGTGAGGGGTCTGACTATACTAAAGAGCAGAAATCTTATGAGCTGCAAGATGAAAGCGGTAACGAAAGCCATCCCTATGTGAACCGTGCCGAATATTTCTGCCCAAAAACGAGTCGCTATGTAATCCGTTCGCTCTGCGCATTTCTCCGTTGCTAGTATCGGCGGGGCATCGGTCGTACGATAATATCTGTCAGGATTTTTTGAAATTACGATATAATAAACGAGGGGATAATTTTCTTATATCAGTTTATAAACGTACGCCGAATTCCCGTGGTCGAAGTAGTATATGTCTATCTTCTCAGAACCGTCTTCGACATCGAGACGAGGAGTCCTCAACCTATCGCCCCTTTTTGGTATTCCTTCGGATATTTCACAGCATACATAGCTCTGAATTAAACTTATCGGCTATAGAAATACACCTGAAATTCTAATTGTGGAAGTTTAATCCGTACCTTGGGACAGTTCGGAGACTGATTTTGATTTTTCTTCACTTTTACTTGATACGTCTTATCGAATTGCTTCGGAGAATGCTTACGGGGCCATTTGAAATTCAATCTTTCTCTCAAAGGTCGAGTGTCCTGTACAGAGCCTGAATGTAGATCAATATTATTATCCTCTTTGACTGTTTCGTTCCTTATTTACTCACTATCGTCACCTTTGTCACGTTTCGGTACTTTGTACGGGCTTCTATGGGGAAACGTATCGAGATTTGAGTAGTATTAATTCTATTTTATTGGAGTTTGAAGGTGATCCTCACGTTCTGTACGCGTAAGGGCAATGGCAAGCCACCGGAACCTGACCATTCTGGACAACTGATTTGTACGCCAGACCCTGATCTGAATATTGTTGAGGAGGCACTTGGCGGACCGGACGAGAGCTTGGATCATCTGACGGAGGACATTGGACGGATCTACTAAAGCACAATTTTTAAAGAAAATATATAAAATCCTACTTTCGGTGAGAGACAATCCGTTCTTGTTCAGCTCTGAAGGAGTCATGGTAGAACTCATGTCGGTTTGTAAAGACGTTAAGTTTGACGGCTCGGAGGAATCGGAGCAGTGGCATTCCTCTTCCACTGCCATTATGATGGATGTTGATAAAATAAGATAATAAAACCTGTAATTAAAATAACATCAACGACGAACTAGTAATTGAAAAGAATCATTTAACTGTCAAAGACAATTGAAATTCGAAACCAGTTTTTCTATTTCAAATGTTATCGTGCGGTGAGTTTTGTTCGTCGCTGCGTTCACACTAATATTCAGCGCGTCGGAAGAGTAAAGAATAATGAGAGGTCGTTATTTAGGTGAATTAATTATTTATTTTAGTCTTTAAGTAAACTTATTTTACAGCTTAAGTACTTATTTTCAAAGTGTCTTAATTGAGATCAAGTTCATAGAGAACGAGGCAAGTGTTCATTATCTTTCATTACATTATGTCTTTGTATTTTTTTCTTCTTTGCTTTTATGATTCTTAGCTTTACATTATTGCGTATTTCTTTTTTTCAATAGAACGTGCATAGAGAGCTTTTAGAGTGTTATTATTGTATACATATTCTAGATTTTTTGTCTTTGATCTTCAGATGTTTGTTTAAATTTTTTTATTCATGCCTCTATGCCAATTCATCGTTGGGATATTGTATTTCATCTTGCTTTTTTAATTCTTCTTAATCGTCTAAGATGCTGAGCTTGAACATGTAATTACAATTAGTTACGTTTTTTTTCTTGCTTTTTCTCTTGTGCGATGCTCTATAAACTCAAATTGCTATATACAAACATCACTGTATTTTATGAACAAGCACTGGTTACGATACAAAATTTCTGAAACTATATTTTGCTAGCCAATATTGAATGGCCCTGTTTTATTATTAATTGTTTGTCTTGAGAAATTCAATAATACCTACTAAAAATTATCTAATGTAATCATGAGCCTTATGAAAATATTATTCATATTTTCATTTTCATTAATTTGTTTGTTTCTCATTTTATAATTTATCGTCTGCAAATTAATAATTACGTGTGTACATCGATATCATCTTAGGATGTAATTTTTATAACTAACTATTCGTATTTCTAAGTGAAATTAATTTAATTTATTCTTTTTATATTTCCTATGCCTGTTAACAGTCTAAATACCAACAACCGCCGATGTATGTATGCATTCTGCAGCGCTAGGATGCTCTAACGTGTATAATCATTTGATATAGTAACATTCATGAAACAATTGATCGATGAATAATACCAAGCTGTGATCAAAGCGTCTTGGCAAAATTGGCTGGACTAGAATTTAATACAGTCGCAAATTTACTATTTGAAATCAATTCAGTCTTCTAATATTCCTTCGCATATTTTCTATTTGTTTTTGTTTAGCTAAAACAAGGGGGGCAATTCTTCGCTACCTAATGATATTATATTATTTTTTTCTCATCGACAACGATATTCAGGCATAAAAAAAAATAGTATACGCTGTCACTGATATTGCAAGTCGCCGTGGAAACTATGTGATTAGAAAGACTTTGCCATGAATGTTCAACTTCTACGATATACACCATAGTCGATTAATAGACATTGTACAAATGTAAATCACACACAGGGATAAATAGTAAGATTTTCTTAAGAATTATTCGAAAAAGCCATAATTTACGTGGTGGATAGTTTACAGCTAAAATATAAATAACAATATTTATCATACACAGAGTAAATTGTATTCTAAAATAGAGAACTATCAAACTAGAGATATTTTATTCTGATATAAAAGAATATTGATGTAAAACTGATTTTCGGAATGTAAACCACAAGTAATGGTGTTACGTTTACTTAAAAAAAAGAAGAATGACCAAAAAAAAGATCATGGATATGATCTAAATTAGCAAGAATGACGAGCAATTATCGAACACAGCAAACAAATTCAATTTCATAAATGGTTGAAAAGCGGATTTTAAAAATGGACTCGGTATTCCATATTAGGTACGTTTTTCTTAAACTAATTAATTGTTACACCGCGCAATATTACGCTAAGTTTTAAATTTGAAATAAGTATAGTTATTTCAATATCGACGTTCGTCTCAATACACTTCAATTAGAAATATAATTGGAAAACAATAAATGATATATACAAATTATCGTAGCAAAATATATTAAGATTAAGCATAAAAAGTAATTGTTGTGATAATTCTATTCACTTTTGGTATAGGGTATGATTTAATTTAGTCATTTTACGCAGACATCAAATATGGCACAAACCGAACAGTTGGGGTTGCAAAAAAAAAAAAAAAAAATGGCATTGATAGTTTACCAGACTTTCGACACTATAATTCAAATTCGATTTCAATGTTAGTTCACAATGGAAGAATCGAGTAGTAAAACTATTTAAAATGATCTCGAGATCAATTATCACACAGAATTTTTGTTTTTAAATAATATATGAAAATAAATATGCTATCCACCCTATTTATAGGACTTAAAAATCAAGATTGAGATAAGATAGATTACTAATGAAGAAAACAGCTTAACTATTGCTTCATAGACCTCAAAATCTGTTTGATCGAAGAATTTTTGACGAAACAATTTTCACCGGTCTAAATTTGAAGCCAGTGAAATTTGTTCTATGTCGTGACAAAATGTCAATAGATTTTGTTAATCTAAAATGCCAGTAATATGCAATTAGTTGTATCTCACTAACCATCCAATCTTATCAAGTTACTTAAACGCTTCATATTCTCATAGTAACTCTTTGGTACTATAAAATAGCCACATAAATATTTGATATATGTCTCTTATCATAATGTGATAATTCTCGATAGCGATAACAAACAATCCTCATAATAATCTTTCCTAACGACCACACGGTACTCGTTATCTAACAATCTTATACATATTGATAATTGTCTTTCGTCGCTAGCAAAGGGAGCTTCTCAATGCTCTGCTTGAGGTCAAAACTGTGCAGCCAGTCCGAGCTCGGCTTTGCCTTTACTCCGCACAAACTTAGGCCACAAAAATCAGCCGCATTCTGAATAGCGCCTCTGTGGAAGGGATTACCTTGCTTGAAATGCTTGTAACGCCCAGCGTTCATTCGCTCGTTGGTCGTCATGCCCAGGACCATAATCTGGGGATAAAAGAAATTCTCGTTTAGTTTACGGCATTGCATACTTCGGCTTGCGAGTCTCACCTGATAGCATTGGCAAGCCAACAACGTTCCCACCCAGAAGGAGTGAAGCGCCGTATTAGCAGATACCCAGGCGACCCACGCGTCGCACGTGGCTGCCGCCACCAGGTAATTATCAGGGCTGTGACCGTTGGTCAGATTGGTCCAGCACTCGAACTGCCAGTACTGAACACTGGCCGACAAAACTACGATGCAGAGAGCGAGCAGAGAGGCCAAGAATCCAAGGAAGTATTTGTGGTTGTTCGCACCTGGTAGAAAATTGTATTAATAACGGTTCGGTTATAGAGTTTTTGATGTGTGAAATATTTACCGATGCAATTGTTCACCCAGGGACAGTGGTGGTCGAATCTAGCGACGCAACGATCGCAGGAAGAACAGTGCTTAGAACGTATGGGTCTCCTGACCAAACAGCTGCTGCAGAACCATTGTGGTGCAAAACCACCAGATTCGGCCAATTCGATAATTGTCTGTAAAGAGTTATTGTAATTTACAATGGCATATCTAATTCCCTGACACATCCCGGTTCTTCGGTTGATAATTTCAATTATTTCCAGGAATTTTGGAACCCAATTTATTTAAGCAAGACAATTTTTCATTGCGAATTCTTTATATCTTGAACAACAAAAGTTTTCTTCTCATAATGAAATTGTCAATTATTGTGTTTCCGATTAACGATGATTTGGGAATCGTTAAATTTTGAATATTTGCCTTCTTTAATTCAAAATAGGCTATTTTTGTCATATGGCGCTCCAAGAATCAAAATAGGAAGCAAATTAATTCAATTGAAATCAAAGTTTCGAATTTGATCAGTTACCAAAAGTACGAATAATCATTTCAATTCAAAGAAACTAAGTTAACTTCAGAATTAGCGCAAGATTTTTAATATTTCCGAAAATTGTAGAAGCTGTAGATGAAAAATTGAAAAATTCCAGCACAGGAGTCTGAATTCCCCAATGATTTCCGATTTTCCAGATTTCCCTGGCATCTTGACACCGTGCGATAGCTTCCTTCACTCAGTCAAATCGATTATCGGCATACTATAGACTCCGCAACGCACTTACGTTTAACTTGTCTTCTTGAGTGGCTGTTATCACTCCAGGATCTCCTCTCCAAGATTGTAAAAAACATGTCCAAAGAGGAACTGATCCAACAACAAGCATCAGCCAGAGGTACCACGCGGCATGTACTCCCAGCCAAAATACCCAAGTTATGTATATCCACATCTGTAATTTATGAATGATTTATGTAGTTATTTAATTAGATTTATTCGGAGACTTGAATTACCTTCGTAGCCAAATAAATAGACATTGGTAGAATGTGAAAAAGTCGTTCATCAAATAGGAAATGATTAGCTAAGTAGACCGCTATGTAGATGGTGAGGAAGGCACCGAGTTTAGCTAGATAGTCGAATCCACTCTGCAGTACTATTCCAATGATATAAAAAACGAGAAAAGGGGTACCGACCATGCAGTACCATCTAAGTCTCTGAAAATCATAACAAAAATTCATACATGTTAAAGTAATAAAATTCTTTGACGTAACGACTAATTCTTACTGGCTCTTTATCGCGACAATTATCTATGCGGCAGCTTTAGGCAAGTCTCGGTAGATTATCATCTAAAGTACCTCGGCAATATTGCAAGATAACAGAGTTTGATATAACAAGTAAGTTCAGGATGACCCAAGCGATTTTTATTTCAGTTATTCAATTTTACCGGTTATTTAAATCTATGAATCACGGTCACTCGACAGTTATCAATTGTCTCATGCCTCCGTCTTTATCATGAGAATAATAAAGTGTAATTGAGAAAGAAAAACAAATTTAGTGTAGTTCAGAGAGTATCTTATAAAATTGTGGCACGTGACGAATCGTCATATTCTCAACATCAACAAGTTGCGTAATTAAAGCTCGACTAATACCGGATGACTCTTTCCTTAGTATAATCGATTTTCGTCATTTTAAGAGCGTATACCTTATCCCTGCACCATGCTCTGGTACGTCCTTGTTTCTCTTTTATTTCTTGACTGATTTTATGCCCAAGCCACACGGCTCCGATATGCGGACTGAGCAGACTCTGCGGCGTCTCGTTCTGGAAGTTTGGAACATCCAGAGACGCTCCGTTGTGCACTAAGGTCGATATCGCGGTATTATTCTTTGCTATTATCGCCCAGTGCAGGGCCGTATTGCCGTGGAGATTGTCCGTAAGCGAATGAGACGCTCCCAGCGTTAATAAGAGTCGGGTCGGGTCCAGGCTGTGAATCGAAATTAAACGAATCGGTTTAATCTGACCACAAGAATTCAAATAAAACTCACCTATTGACTCTGTAGGCACTCCACATCAACGGAGTCATGGCGCTCCTATCCGGCATATTGGGATTAACTCCCTTTGCGACTAGATACGCTACGATACCTGTGTGTCCGAATTGAGCCGCCAAATGAATACACGAGAACCCTTGGGAGTCTCTCAGGGAAGGATCGGCTCCGGCTCTCAGGAGTAATACGACGGTAGGTAGATGCCCTTGTCTGAAAGAAGGGTGAGAGTTCCATTTTTTTTTTACGACGAAATTTGAACCGAACAAAACAAAAAAAAAAAAAAAAACTCACCTCGTAGCCCAGTGCAACGGAGTCGAGGCCAAGTCTCCGCCGACGGCATCGACGATTGCCCCCTTGGCTATTAAATACTTGACAATCTCCTTTCGATTATTGATCGAAGCCCAGTGCAATAACGTTACGGTTTCAGAATCTGGCTGATTCACGTCAGCCCCTGCGTCGACGAGCTCTGTTACTCGTTCCAAAGCTCCGTACTGCGTTTAGTTATTGAATATCAAACGTCTTGTAATGTTAAATTAGGTAACTTTGGTCACTCACCTGTGTAGCTCCGACGATGTCGTACGCGCTGTAATCCTGGGCTGCTGGTCGTGTTGGCTCCTGCTGAGAACTGCCGGGGTCTTCCGGTTCCCCGCTGCCTTCGCCCTGGCAGGCGGTTTGCATTTGAAGGGCGTACATTCTATAATTTTGGTAAAATTCGAGTTTCGAGGATAAAAGGCACTAGTTAAGTTGCGTGGCGCACATGGTTGGGGAATGACGGGACTAGTTGTATTACACTACTATGGCAACGAATGTCAGGTTATGTGAGATTCGAATTGATTCGCTGTACGCTAATGAATGAAACAAATCATTCCGCGCAGTCGGATACTTACTCGACTAGTTATGATGGCACCGTCAATGTTTGTCCATTGTCAACAAACCACTGATCTCTATATTAGAGATCAGTGCAACAAACACGATATTATCCAACGACTCCTTGGTCTAGTATTAGACAACAAAAGTCAAAACTACGTATGATAACACTCGATCGCAAAGGGGTGGGGCGCCGGTACTACGTTGTGTCGCATGCCCCCTCTAGCTCACTCACTGACAGCACGTTCAACTTGGTAGTTGTCCGTCGTGGAATCTGTATTCTGTATTCTGTGTCCGCTGTTGGTTGGAGTCGGATGATGAATGATGATGAGGGGGACGCGGTTGTACCGTGACTTTCGCGGGTTTTGATGGTCCGACTAGTTTTTTGTTGAACGTTTCGCATCGGTATCAGTCGTTGACTTTAGTTTTGCGATAACGTAATCAAACGATCATTGCAGCTTTGTTCAATTTATCATTGACAAATAGATGGCTATAGGTTTTTATTGACCAGACCAAAGATATCGTTCGTTGATATTACTGCTAGTTCAGAAAAATTCTGCACGACGGCGCAACCAGGCGGACGAGTTCTCGCTGTGTTCGCGAATTACTAATATGATTCTGATTTATGTTCAATTCCGTCGCTCTACGATTAGTATTGAAGATAAGTCATCGAATCAGCATTCGAGTATCATTAAGTTTTCAATTTTCCATTTAATCATTGGTCAATTTTCAAATTCGAATTCAAAACGAACTAATAGTCGATGTTATCGACAGAGTATGTCGATAAATCCTGATTTTTTTTATCGACAGTGGCTTTCGTATCATGTGCAGTCCACGTGAGTCGTGCTACCGCGGGATTTTCAAAAACATTTTGTCGTTTACTGAATATAGACACACGATCAATTTCATAATTAACGGTATCGCATAATGCAGATAAACTAGAGCCGATAACCAGGAATTAATCAGGATCAGAGCGATCGTCTTGATGATAGCGGGGCATCGGAATTTCGGTTAAATCCGAAATAGAGAAAATTAATTTCAGATTTCCTTGAGCGTTTTAATTTTCATGGGGATATTTTATTGGTTTTAACGATATTTTTCAATATCTACCGATATTTTGATACATTCTCTATGAGAATGAAATAAACATACACTCTGATTAATTGCATTTTTTATTTTTGGTAACATGTGTTTATTTAATAGGTATAAAAAAAAACAAAAAAACCACTATCACAAATTTAACAAAGTAATTACCTTGGACAAGGCAGTACTTTTGACATATAAAGAGTTTCAATATTATCAAAAATATAATTACTAGTTATTACGCGATTCAAAAATCGAAATTAATTGTAATTGCTTACGAATATCAGAATTACCGACTATTTGTAAACTTTGATTGATTAATCGATTTTTTTCATTTTTTTTGTTCCAATCAGTTTCACACACTGAAAATATTGAATAATTGTCAATTATTGTACATAATAATTAGCTGATTACGGTACATGATTTTTGATAGTTGGAATCATCCAAGATTCAACAATAACTTAACAATATGGTAAGAAAATAGCATATCGTTAACAGAATAGCAGCTATATGGGTACCAGGTATGTACATACTGGCCAATATACTACAAAACTTAACGTTACGAGGAGCCAAGTTCAAGTTTTTACAGATCATCTAATAAAGTTAAACTATAAATTGTAGCGAAAACATGTATAATCTTCCAATCACATGTCTTAACAAGCCCTATAACATTAATTCTTGTCATGAGTTTTAATTAGCCATCAATAAATACTTATCAAATAATGAAACAAGAACCGTTGTACTCGACTAATGGTGAAGTAGTTGTTCGTTATTGCATATACCTACTATACGATAAGACCCTGTTTATGGATTCGTAGGAAATAATCAAATAGGAGCAGACTTCAAATCCCAAGTTTAAAAGTTGACGATTTTTTTTCTTTTTGTTATAATTCCAGTCAGTTTATCATGGCTAATAAATACGTAGTCTTTCATTACCGATTGAGAGACATCAGTAAATAAAATGTAAAACAAAAAATGGACACAATCACCGTTAAAAATGATCCAGAAATGTGGATTCAAAAATAAAAACATAATCTCGTTACTTGTTAAAATTATACTGACTGAAAAAAAATTTCATTTCGAATTATGAAGGAATAATCGTATCACAAATTATCGTGATTTCAGTTTCTCAATTGATGAATCCCTAATCATCCACCGAATTGTTTTTCTTAGGATTAAATTGAGATAGATGAAGTTTTTTCAACTCTGTTGATAAACTTTCAGCTTCATCAGGTTCATCGCCATCATCGTCGCTCAAACTCGTAGGTGTTTCAGAGTCGAACGAATCTGTGCAGTCGCTACTCGGTTCATCCGTACCGGCCAAATCGTTTGCGAGAGAAATAATTTCCGCAGAATTGTAACCGTCCACTGTCAACAGTGACGAATCGTCAGAGTCCTCGTCAAGAGAAGGCGAGCTGTTGCTCGAGAGGTAACTGACTCTGTCTTGCGGCTCTGAATTCGTTGACGAACTACTGTTGGACGTACTCGTCAAGCCAGAATCTGAAAACAACGAAAGAAAAAGATAAAAATCAAGAATTCTGAAATATAATGTAAATATCAGGGGTAATTCGCTCACCGGACTCGAACGGAGGCGTACAAGCAGGGATTTTTATAATCTTTGGCATGCGCGTTCTCCTTCTGGGCACAAGATTTTCGAATAATTGACAGTTTTCGAATTTAGTTACAGCCGGGATTTCTTCAGGGAACTCGAAATCTTGGATGGGAACCGGTTTTGGAACGTATTTTTTCGCGACGAGTCGTTTTTTCTGACGTCTAGACAGATTTTGAGACACTTTTGTGCCGATGTAAGCTTTATTCTCGATGCAGTAGTTCCTCAATTCTTTCCAACAATCGTCATATTGTAGAATATTCGGATTTCCTACTGTGATAAGGAGGGACTTTGCTCTCGTTACCGCGACGTTGAATCTCTATAAATAAATATTCACACAAAATGATTAGACTTGAAGAGGAAAAGTTGTAGATAAAAATTGATAACAACAATAATCGCTACTAGCCTTGGGATTTGATAGAAAACCAAGATGCTCTCTTCCCTGATGCTTGCAAATGGTCGATCTGACTGTGGACATGATTATAACGTCCCTTTCTTGGCCTTGAAAAATTTCTACCGTTCCCACAGAGACTTCGCTCCAATTGTTTTCTTCCAAAACTTTGTGAATTTTCAGTCTCTGTAGTTTGTACGGAGTGACAATGCCGATATCTTTCTGTTCGAGTCTGCGACCTCCCATGTCAGCGCCGATAATTTTCTTGAGATACCGAACGATCTCTAAAATCTCGTCCTCGTTGTACATGCTGTGAAATGACAAGGAGGCAATTTGAAATCAAACTGATCAATAAACCTCATATTTCAAGCTCATTCAAACTCACCTCGGTGAGTTAGGCTCCCTGAGTTCTTGTCCTGCTACGCCGTGGAATATCAAAGGGAAGGATCCGTTAGGCAAGTGTGAATATTTCACTGCCCTATTGATGTCGGAGTCACTTCCACACGCCAACAGTTCGTTATCGTAAAAGAGCTTGTTGGGTATGGTAAGTATCGACTGATGGCTTCTGAAGTTCCTTATGAGCTTCGTTATGTACGTCTGATTGTATTTTCCAGCTTCATCCTTCAGGTACGGTCCACACTGGCTCATCAATCGTTCCAGCATCGATATTCCTAACGGCGAAACAAAACAACGAAATTTAGGATCAGAAATTAAAAGAAAATTGCAATACCGTCGCAACTCACCCAATGTATTCACGCATTGCGCAGATATGCTTGGACCCAATTGTTTCGGGTCACCGGCGATGACTAGTTGACCTTGAAGTCGCCCTTTGTGCGATGGATCAGCACTGCTCATGAGCCCCAGAGGGATCAGGGTTTCCGGTTCTGTAGCTTGACCAGCTTCGTCTATAAAGACGTAAGAGAAGTGGTTCTCCCTCAACTTCAACGGCAGCAATCTGTGGATTTATCGTTTATTAATAATTAATTTTGGCAAGTATAATGGGTAGAGCATCGCTAAATCGATGATTCTCACCTGGCGCAAGTCATGAGAGTGACGACTACGATTCGTCTCAGCATCATCAGTTCCCTTGGCAGAAAGATGATTTCTCCGTCGACAAAGTTTGAGCATGGTTTAATTTGCTCGTCCACGTCGTCCCTGTGGAATTGATAATTCGATAAGTACCGTAATATGTGATTGAATCGAGTGAATTTCGTTAGGTATTTCTTCAATTTTTATAAAAAACACTTGCCAATTTCGCGACGGTCCATACATTCGGTGAATATCCTGTTGAGGAATGTTTTTAAGCAGCCTCTTCAATATTTCATCCGCAGCTGCGTTCGAAGGAGTACAAATCAAGATGTGACTCGAGGGACTGGTTCTCCATATCTGTAAAAATTACATCACCAAGCGAATTAATATCATAGAAAACTCTAGACCTGGGTATTAAACGAGTTCAAAGCATCCGTCGAGAAAGTTTCACCTGAGAAATCGCTTCGACCAAGGTCGCCGTTTTTCCGGTTCCCGGAGGACCGAATAAGATGTAAGGCGCCGGATGGGCAGTCCTAGCTACAATGTTCGAAACGGCTTGCTTCTGTTCCGCGTTACTGGCAATGTTGTTATCGAACCAAGAAAGTTCTCTGAAAGAAAGCGATAATTTAACATTTATTCGTTCGTAAACGGAATATCTTCTCATACTTACTTCGATAATTTGTTATAACAGGTTTTTACTTCCGGAAAAAGAGCAGGAACCAGTTGATTGGTCTCCATCAAGGCGAGCGCGTGTTGACAACACTGTATAGTTCTCCTCGGCAGCAAGAATCTGATATTATAGAGTTGATCTTCACTGTACTTCTTTGAAAATCTGCGAATCGGAGTAGAAAAATTATGCAAAACGTGGTACGATCCCATTAATCGACAATGATAAGAGAAAAAAAACCTTACTTATCGGTAGCAACGATTTTTACGAATCTCTGACCGATGTAACAGATGGAAGAGTGGGAGAATTCTTTGCCATCGGTTTGGCGCACTTGGACTTCGTCGTACAGTTGGAGCGACGGTCTTTCCTCCGCGAGTCCTGGTACGTGAATGCAGAACTCTCTGCTGCCTACTTTTTTTATTTTCTGATCGTTCAGGTCGTACATTTTCATTTCTAGCTCTCTCTCGTACTCCTCCATGTGTAACAGCAGCTTTACATGAACGACGTAAGTCTCTGCCGTGAGTTCCTTCTTCCTCATCACATCCTCTACCAATCTCAAGTACTTTTCGTGTTTATCCGTCATTTCGGGAAACGGTTTCTTATTGTTTTCTAAAACCTTGCGCAGGTCCTTCGGTATATCGTACTTCGGTAGTCTCAGTTCCGGAGCCATACCAACGACCACATGGCCGCTGTGACGAGAGGGTTGAATAATTAATGTAAAAAATACATAAAATTGAAAGTTTTTAATTTTTGTCTTACGATTTCTTCGTTGTTTTTCGACCCAGCATCTTCGATCTCTGAACTTGTTGGATCAATTGTAGATAAATCCTTACGTTCGAGTTCATACAGTGTTTCAAGGCCCTGGAGCAAAAAGACAATGATTCTGTTTTGTTTTATAGGTTATGCGAATAGACAAAGACACGGACATGGACCTTGAATATTAGAAAGTACGTGCAAAAATGTTACGCGATTCACTGGACGAATACCCACACCGTCAAAAGACTGATGATATAATGTACGTTGAAATTCGAGTTTATAGGTTATATTTGAAAATGTCGAATAGCTTATGGAATTTAACGGATATAATTGAAACTGTTATTTACCTTGAAATTTTCTGTCGATTTTCAACTGTTATTTCCAGTAACGATTTATATCCGGTGATAAGTGTTCAAACGATAACGTATCTGGTTAAATATATAACGAAAACTCGTGAATGGTAGATTTTGAATTTTCTCATTGACACATTGCTACTTTGTGGCTTATATACCACGGTTTTATCATACTCGAATAAATATTCAACAAAAGATTAGCTCGAAGATAATAAACGAGACGTTGACTATCGGATTACGTCTCTGTATACACATATCGTGTTAGAATGATGAAACGGACACTCATTAAAAGCATTGTGTAGAAGCAAAGGAATCCCGCGACTTTCAAACCAAACTTTTCAAGGTCTTCGATGTGTCGGAAATTGTCCAGAAATATTTTCCAGAAAATATATAAATGAAAATAAAAGGATAAAAAGAAAAGAAAAACGGCAACGACCGTCGTTGGTTGGAATCGCTGAGAAATAAAGCCGATTATCCACAAACGACGATAGACGCTCGAGTCGATCACGTGACACGAATCGACCAATAGAAGTGTCGGTTTAAAACACGTGACCAACTTTGGCGACAGACGAACGTTCGTGAAAACGATGCCCGAAAACGGAAAGACAAGTCTAAATATCAGAGCTGATTGGCTCTTGGGATATTTCCGATCGTGTTTTGTCTTTTTTTTTTTTGTGTGAGTGTTATTTCACGCACAGATATGTGATATGTGTGCGTAAAATCGCCGCAAAATAAAGTTTGATACGATATTAATATTGAAAAAACATTTAATAATCGATAGAAATAAACGAATAATCGATTCTAATTTTCTAATCACGTTGACACGCTCTTTGATTGATCGTGAAACCAGTTATTCGTTATTCCTAACCCAACGTAACCTCTTTCTCTTAGACTTTGAGGTTAACTTCTCCGTGGATCCGAAATGAATCTATTTTTCTCTCGAAGTGGTGGCCTCGCGCTTTCCCTGCCCCGAATATTCTCCCAAAGGTTCGTCGCTTCGTCCGCAAAGGAAAAAACCGAGCAAGAAGAGATCGATATACCGTCTCTAGAAGAGCAGACGATACTCTTAGAGAACGGCGATGCCGAATCGGAGGAGGAATTAGAGCGGATGAGAAACAAGTCCAGACTCGGTGACGGAGACAGAAGGGTCCTGTTCGACTCTCCGCCCAACAACGAGGCTATTCATCGCTTCGAAGACACCGTCAAATACAAGCGAAGAATGTTCGGAAGGTACGGAATCGAGGCGAGCGACGTTCCGCTGGGAATCGCATGGCCTACTAAACGGGAAGTTGAAGACATGAAGGAGTACGAGGCTGTTGCTTATCCCGAAACTATTCAACAGACTTGGGAGAGACTCGGAAAACAGAGAGCGGAGAATACCGCGGCTGTCAGAGCCAGGTAGAGTGTAAAGGCTTTTATTTTGCCTCCTGGATGTTGACGATGTCGTTGTTTTTTACAGGGACGAACTTATAGCCAAAAATCTAGGAAAACTAGACAAATGGACCGCAGATTTGAACGCCAAGGTGGCTAAGAAGGAGGCGGAGGCGAGGGAGGCGAGAGAACGAAAGGAGCGGTTGATAGAAGAGGTGCGTCGTCACTTTGGCTACAAGATTAGCCCCAAGGACGAGAGGTTCAAAGAGCTCCTGGCGCAGAAGGACAAGGCGGACAAGAAGCAGAAGAAGGCGGCTAGGAAGGAAGCCAGAGATCAGAAGATGATGGCTCTTATCGCTGAAAAATCTGCGTTGTTGAATAAAAAGGATAAAGAAGCAGAAGCAGGTAGCACGGATGGTAAAAACGAAGACAGTTTACAGTAGCAGGTAGTTGTAAAATTAATCGCGTTATTATAGTTTATAATTGTATTTAATAAAAATCGATAACGTAAAATCTGTGAAAATGTAAATGTTATATTATATTTCCATTTTTCTTTATCTTTTTTACTAATACAAAAACATTACACACACAGTATTTATTTTATTTTTGTTCTTAATACTTTTAGGGACTAGAAGAAACCTTATCAATGTTAATTAATTAATTAATTAATTACTTATATACGTTTTTTTTCTCTCTCTCTTCATTTCTTTCAAGACACAAGCAGGCACTTTGTTTTATTACGATCGACTGTTGAATGAATATGAAATTTGAAACGAGCTTTTTAAAATCAAACCATTTCATAGAATTATTGTTAATAACTTATGTAATAAAACCGACGATTCTTTTTTCTTTGTTGAGGGTGGAGTCAAGTAAAGTTTTCACATTGTGAATCGGATCAGCTTTTGCCGTTCATGATCGACGTCGTATTTTGATTATCCTCAACCGTCGTATCGACTATTTGAACCTCCTGTATCGTTGATTCGTCGAGAAATATTACACGGATCTTTTTACCATTTTCTGTCGAGTGTCAGGCGGACTGCAATTGGGACGGCGATGTTAATTCGTAAAATTGAAAACTCAATTCTTCACCAAACAAATGGTCCGGCGATATGTTCTCAGGCTCGACCATGTTCAAGCCCAGAGTCGTCGGGTTCAAGTCTGTTACCAGGTAGCCTTCCCCGATCAGACCGCATTCCTCTGCTACAACCTCCTTCGACACTGGATTCAAGAAATCTGGAAGCAAAGAAAAACCAAATTTCAGGATGATGGAAAATAAATAACGGGAAGCTCAAAGGCTGGCTCACAGTCAGACCAAACCCGCTTATTTTCATCTACCTGTTTCCTTGATGTGATGGTGTTGCTCGGACTGATTATTCTGCTGACTCTGTTGATCAGAATCGTTTCCCACCATGGGGACCAAATATTGCACTTCGACTTCCCTTTTTATACCGCTCAGTATCTGCTCTGCGCAGTGTTCCAGGGTAACCGAGTTTATTATCTCGTTATTATCTTCCGCTCGCTGGATGCTCGCCGTTGCTGCAGCGATTTCATCCATCGTAACTATCTGATTCATAGATTGAGACCTGTAAAAATGTGATCTTTTAAAATCGATGTTTTATACCCGAAACAAGAGATTAAGGATGTACAGGCCATACAATCTCAACCAAAAGTGAGTCTCGTCGTCAATATTGAGTACTTCGAGATGAGATAAAAATCGGAAAAAAATCAACCACAATCAAGATGATAAAAGTATTCATTCTCAATAATAATAATGCCCAAAAGTTATCAACAAATTGTTTAAAAAAATCATTGTTGACCAAATTTCCTGGTGACGTTATTTTTTTTCATGTCAAATGAATTCGTTAATCTTTCTGAATACACATGCATTTTTTCAGAATTTTGTCACTTTTTTTAAATTTCCATTTTCGGAAATTTCTAGAGGCTGTATTTACAAAACTATTAGTTTCACACTCCGGAAACTTCGGAATTGTAATCTATATCGTTTCCACAATAACATATCCAAAATTCAGATTTTTTTCTCCATTTTTCGAAATCGAAAACGGAAATTTAAAAAAAGTGACAAAATTCTGAAAAAATTCATGTGGATTCAGAACGAATAACGAATTCATTAATTGACATGAAAAAAAAATAATGTCACCAGGAAATTTGTTAAACAATGATTTGTTTAAACAATTTGTTGATAACTTTTGGGCATTATTATTATTGAAAATGAATACTCTTATCATCTTGATTGTGGTTGATTTTTTTCCGATTTTTATCTCATCTCGAAGTACTCAATATTGACGACGAGCCTCACTTTTGGTTGAGATTGTATGGCCTGTACATCCTTAAGAATAATATTCGACGACGATTTACCGAAGATTGCTTCCATTTTTTCTGTAGCTATTATCTTGTCCGTTTTTAGCGATCAATTGTCGCGTCAACGTCCCGTTTCCGGTCAGTGCAGCCTGTCGCGGTCTTGTCTCTCCCCGATTGGCGATGGCCCAAAGATGTCCAGCGCCGTGAGGCGCCTTCGATCCCTTTCGAAAATGAGGATTTATCGACAAATTATGACGCACGGAATTCTTCCAGCGGTCATCGTTGCTCTTGTAGTAGGGAAAATGTTCTCTAAAACGAAACAATCAATATTCCCTTGAATTCGTACAATGTTAAAAATATCCTGAAATTTCTTATACAAACAGGAATGAAATTCACAAATCCTGGTGATTAAAATGAAACTAATACAAAAGGTCTTGAAATTTCATAGTTGTGTCTTGATATTGAAAAAACATATCGAGTTTTCAATCACTGTATCTCAATATTGATATGGTTGTATTAAATTTATTAAACTGTTTTGGATATTCAAAAAATACTATGATTCTTTTTTAGTTTTCAGTGACAAAGTTGAATTTTAATATATAAAAAGTATATGCTAATTGCTTCGCATACATTTTTATAAAACTTGATACAGAAATTCCTAACAGTTTACGAAAATAAGAATACGAATGAATTGATTCTTCGACGCGGAAAGAAAAAACGTCAGAGGCAGAGGCGAATTACACCCCCTGGATCTAAGTTCTTCAGGGAATAAGGGCGATTCTTCGACAGCGACAGGCACGCGCCAGCACCCCCTCATAATTCGTCTTTTCGGTCCCCCCCTGCTTTAAATAGTTACGAAAATCATCGTGGAAGTAATTTCCATCGCCTTTTCCATACACCTGCTCTCGTATCGCGACGTCACGGTCGGTTACGCGTTCGGTATAATTGCCGATATGTCCCTCGCTACCCCATGCGTACGTATCTATTGATGCGTGTTTATTTCACGCACGTGGTTTTACCCATTTTTATTTTTTCATTTGAATTCTTTTATTCAAGAAATTTGCTGAGGATGTTGAGACGATATTGCGATGACTGTTTGATTGGCACTATCGTAATCTATAGAAATCGAGCTTGTTCGTACGAAGAACAATGTTTACATGATATCGTATACTCATTGCGGTAATATATAGCGTAATCAATTATCAAGGGGGCAGGTGATCCGAGCCATCTGTCGCACATACGAGATAGAAAAATAATCGTCCGAAAAGCGAGCTGATAAACTCGATTTTCAAACGTTTATCAGTACCCCTCCTTCACGATGGCGACTGTAGGGAGTAAAAAATCCTGACTTTTTCCTGACAAAATTATAATTCATCCCTGACTGAAATCCGGACGAATTAATAGTTATTCGAGTATGTGATAAATTTTCTGAAGCAATGGTGAAAGAAAATGATTTTTGAGAATGCTTTGATCAAGATTTCCGCGCCTGGAAGACAAAGAAAAAATAAAATCGCTGGGGATCTTTTATTCCGCCTCGTTTGGCATCGCCATATAAAATTCCTTGACTTTTTCCCGACTATTTTTCGGAATTTGAATGATTTTTAATTTATCGGACTAGGTGAATCGAAATAATTAATTATTGGTACCCACCAAGGTGAAAATCTTCCTCTATTTGAGCGTGAAAACATTGGTAGGACCGAAAAAAACATATAGAAAGATCAATTTTTTATTTCTTATTCTTCGAGTGAAAGTTTTCTAGGCCCGGGTTTGAACCAGGACCTCCGCATTTGTACTGCGACGCCTTGTCCAATTAGACCACCGATGGACAAAAGGAACTTTTTACTCGAATAATAAAAAATGGATCATTGTATAGTTTTTTTTTCGATCCCACCAAGGTTTTCACGCTCAGATAGAGGAAGAATCTCTCCAGTAATTAATTAATTTTGTTCGCTTATAGTCCGATAAATTAAAAATTAAGAAACTTTGATATAGTTTCACCAATCATTCGCATAAATTAAAAAGTCTCTCAGTATGGCCACCATGCCTTTCTTCCACCGGTTCAAGGGATCGTTATGACTTATGCTTCTACCTAGACACGAAGCCTTTCGATTCTAATCTCCAAACGATGCGTAATATTGTATCCAAATTTCATTCGACGAAACGAATGCGGAATCAAACGCGAACTGTATAAGTTCCTGAAGCTCTACGATCGAACGAATATTCAAGCTTCAAGGAGGCATGGGAATGGGGAGGGTGGAGATGTACCCCGTACCAGGTGGTACCGAGCTTCGGTCTAACGGGGTGGACAGGGTACCGGTACCAACCAGTACCATCCGCGGCGTAGCTACCCTCGGTGCCACCGAACGAATAGTTTTTTTTATTCCCATAGAGGTGGTTGCGGGATTGTTCAGGGGGGGAATACTCGGTCGAAAAGAGGGAAGCAAGACACGCTCGCGAATAAATACGTACATATATCATGGTTTAAACGGCGGTATATTATATTATACGCATTTCAACATTATAATTCTCTTTTTGTTGTTGTTTAATTTGTCAGATAATATATACTCACGAAATCCACTGATAGATGGCGGAGACTGTAAGTTCACCTCTTTCCTGAAGCGCGTGTTCTATGAGTTCGGTGTACGTAAAAGGCGGTTTTTTTGGACCGCCGTAACGACCGTTGGTTATATTGTTACGATTATCGTTTACCGTGTTGTAATTCGTTCCAGTTGATGAATTTACGTTATCGTTCTGTAATGTTCCCTGATTTACAGAAGCTGACGATAATCCACCCTGAATGTAGGGTCTTTTTATCTCTTGAATGTAGCCCGACGGTGTTACGTTGCTCGTTTTACCGCTGCTTCCCGGGTATCTATTGCTGATGTTCGTCGTACCTGCGATACGCGGATCGTTTAATTACAATCGAATACATTTTTAGAACAAGAATTTCAAGAATATCATCACAACACGCGCGGTCTTTACGATGCTCTTGAATAATTCAAAAGAATTGAAGAAGTCAAAGTTGTCTCCACTTTTTTACGTCTAAATCTTGTCTTAACTCTCAAAGACGACTGTGAGAGACCAAAAGACGTCCTTGAGAGTTTAAACAAGATTCAGACGTCAAAAAGTGAAAGACTTTGAGTTCTGTGGAGGATTTGATTCTGTGATTCGTGGCAATGAAACTGTAATACGAATTCAATAAAACTCTAATTGAAAAATCGTTTTTCTTTTTCTCTTTTCATCCCCGTAGATGATAGTTACCATTGCGATTGTCCCTCGTTCCGAAACTGGGACACTTGTCTTCGGGCGCCTCGATGAGGGAATCGAGTTTGAAGTCCAGAAGCCACGAGAGGTTTCCGTTCTCCTGATCTTCGTGTGGCTGCTGTACATGATTTTGCGGCATGAATACTTCCGGCGCGTTATGATGTCCGCCGGGGTTGATCGTCTCCCAGTAATTCGGAATCGTTCCGTAATTATCGAGGGACTGAATATCCGATAGAACCGAGTTCACGACGTTCCCATGATGATTTGTCAGGTTCGTCAGATTCGAGCTGCTTCCGAGTCCCGAAGTTTCTTCGTCCCAGTTTCCATCCACCACGAGGACCTCGAGTCTCGCCATGGAACCGGAACTCGATATTTCCTCGGAATATCCAGCGTTGTGCGTGTACGTAATGGACGAGGGCTTCTCGCCCGACAAAGAGGACGAAGAGTCCGCCTGCTGCATCCCCGTCGACGTCAGTTCCGTCAGATGCAGATAACGCTTTTTACCGCTTTGGCAACTGTCGTCGCAAAAATTCTCGATGTCCAGCTCGTCGAAGACCTTCCGCTTCGCCCTGATACCCGGGGAATCGGTGCCCTCGCGGTTCGGCACCCCTCCCCCCGTTCCCGATGACGGACCGATCATCATGTATGATGAATTTTAAACTTTTAAAACGTTCAAAGAGAAAGTTTAGCTCGTATCTCTAGAGGGAATTCGGCTCCCTTTTTAAATCTCGGGGTGTATTTACAGTATATTGTATCTGAACTCGATTACTAGTCGCGATGATTCGTCGGTATGCGCCTCTTCATTTCTTCCACCGCGATAAAAACGATTTTCGATATTCTAATTTGTAATTAAAAAGACGAAAGCGTTTATCTTCCCTTGGCACCATCGACGATTTGATGCATCATCCGTATGCAACGGACTTCTCACTCGACTGCGGATTGTTTCGTATTTCGTCTATTCCGCGGCGCGTTAGTCTAGATCATGCGCAGACCGAACTTCGGTCATCGCGCAAGCGCGGTGCCTTCGATATTCACCCGCGCCGCGGTCAGGATTCTGTTCCTATACTCGATTTTCACCGACACTCATTGTCAGATATCTCCAAATATCTCAGCCCACGGAACTAAATCACAAAAAAAAGATTTTTACCGAAATTCTATGTGCAATTCCGAACAAATATATCCAAAAATATTTTAGTTTCACGCAAAAATAAAGAAATGGCATCATTACTGTTACGATTTCGTAGAGTTCATCCCATTTCTTAATTTTTGCGTAAAACTGAAATATTTTTGGATATATTTGTTCGGAATTGCATACAGAATTCCGGTAAAAATCTTTTTTTGGGGATTTAGTTCCGTGGGCTGAGATATTTGGAGATATCTGAGTGTTGGTTAAAAATCGAGGACAGCACGGCCTTATAAACCTTGCACAGAAATTCTTCTTTCTTCCATAAACTTTCTTATTTTCTGAATATATACAGAGCGAATTCCCTACGATGATACGGGCTGAAGTTGGTAAGCAACGAAAAACAAGCTTTCAGACAGTTCTGACACAGTCCAAAGCTCGTTTTTTGATTCTAGGCAACTTCAGACCGTATCCTCGTCACGAATTCACCCTGTATATCGTCTCTGAAGTCTCGCATGAGTCGCAATATCATAAAATCAAAAAGAAATGTACAAATCCATCAAAGTTCCCGCCTGACGATTTTATCAACTGAACCACACATATAATTCGATCTTCTCTTTTTTTTTTTCTTTTAGAAGATTCTCGAATTGAATAACGCTGGATAAACTATGACCTCATATTTCTTTTGAA
Source organism: Euura saliciscinereae (assembly GCA_018420115.1). Classification (NCBI taxonomy): domain Eukaryota; kingdom Metazoa; phylum Arthropoda; class Insecta; order Hymenoptera; family Tenthredinidae; genus Euura; species Euura saliciscinereae. The sequence continues at coordinate 34,963 of JAFFZH010014326.1, forward strand.
ATTGATGATCTCGAAGAAAAAAAAACTTGGCAGAACAAATTAACCAATCTGAAAATGAAAGTTTCCAGTGATTTGGAAATCATTTGGACAAATTTGGAAAACCATTTTCATAGTTTGGAAAACAATCAGTAATTATTAATAATTGATGCGGCGTAGGTATATTTGGCAGACAGATGAACCGATTTCACTGTTCTTCCGGTGAATCGACTTTAAATAATTTGGACAATAGATTGGAAAATATCTCATTATTTGGAAAATAATTTTCAGGTATTCATTCATAATTCAAAGAGGGATAGCGCTGTCCCTGAACTACGTAGTACGTCATATGCCCTCCCCTGGTTTCAATTACTAATTACAAATGTAATTTTAATGTAAATAAATTAGCTTGGTTCTAGTTACTAATTACATTTGTAATTTTTTATTTGTAATTAGGATGTAATTAATTACAGAACCGCCCAACTCTGGTGTAGATCGTTTGCGTGTGGCTTGAATATGAAGAATATCACTTGATTTCGTTTGCGCGTTTACTCGTTTTCGAGAAAAATGTAACTAAAGTAAGGGGACTGAATTTCAGCGGCCGGTCTTCAAACGCGCAAACAGCACCCGTAGTATTATATTCACCAGTAAACATTATCTTCACCATTAGAAGAATATACTGCGAGCAAACCCTGTATGCTGGCCACTCGGTGCGCCTGAAGCGGGCAACCGTACGTACGGCACGTGCTAATTCTGACCTGGCCCCGTATTGGTATGGACACTTTCCTATTGGACACGAGTCTCATTGGACACGTCCCCATTGGACACCAGCATATTCCGGACACGTCGCGATTGGACGCGAGATTTTTCTGACTCGTATATTTTCACAACGTGACCCAGCAGATCCATGTCATCAACCACCAGGAAGTTGGATCACGGAAATAATCCCATATGCGAAGTATGAATTTTTAATACGCAGAAAAAGTGTTGTTCTCCCCAAGTACAGAACACGGTCTGCCTATAGTACACATGGTAGGCGACGGAACGCCGTCTCGTCGGGGGGCAGGAATTTCCTCATTTCAAGATAAGGAAGTGCTGTAGCGTTCTCCGAGGATCAAGAAATACGGTGATGAAAAGAAACCCTGTGCAAATGTAGCTAGATATTTTTATGTTTTGTTTATTTAGACGTTATTACGATCATACGAGGGATAAGAAAGATCGCTGTTTACCCTACCGAGCGCAACCTTTGGTAAGAGTCGAAAACCTTAGCTTGTGGTCCTCTAGGCTGCAAACCGTTAGGCGCTAGCAGCGATCCGAGTTCGCAGCGTTCGCAGTAGTAACGCAGCTAAAGTGTAGCGTGAACCAACTACATCGCGACGTGAAGAATGACATTTAAAATTATTAGTCAGTTCATTGTCAAAAGAGAATAAAAACATCAGCTGATACGATAAAACGCTATATACGTAGTTTATAATAATCTTAATAATATCTTAGTTAAACGTCACGTTGCGTAATAGTGTGTGTGTGTCTGTTTTTTTGTGTGTTTTTTTTTTAAACTAACAAATAAATACATGGATTATTGAACAATAAATAGAATAGAAATAATCAAATATGGATGTGGACAACGAGTTCGATCAAAATTTGCTCCAACAGTTCAGCTGTCTCGGTACAACGGATAAAGATGACCTCGTCAAACAGCTTCAGAGGTTACTGGCTGGGAGTCACCTAAACGAAGCTACAGCCGCATTTTTCCTCGACATGAACAATTGGTGGGTTAAATCGTACAAACAGACCTAACCTCAATCTCAATTTTCGTTGCCACGTTTGTTTTTTTTCCTTCTTCTTCTTCTTCTTCTTTTGTTTCTTTGTCGTTTTAATTATCGACGTTATCTCTTATTTTTTATCCACAGGAACCTTCAGGCCGCGATATGCAGCTACTTCGACTTTGAATCGCCTTTTAAACTACCTTCGATGGGTCTGATACGCGACTCGACCATCGGCGAGGGTGAATCGGTTCCGCCCAATACGAAATTCCGCAAATCTTGGCAAGTCCAGAACACAGGGACCGAGCCGTGGCCCGAAGGGGTCTGCCTGCAACACACAGGCGGAGTTAAGATGGGGGACTCGTCTCCCGTCGCAGTTCCGTGCGTCGCGCCCAAAGCCAGCCTTGATCTTAGCGTAGAATTAGTGAGTCCGGCCGAACCGGGAGTCTACCAAAGCAAATGGAGAATGGCTACGCCGACCGGCTCCTATTTCGGAGGTAATACCGAAGATCCTCGTCCCCCGATCGCATCTAATCGTTTGATAATATTTTTTCAGACGTTATCTGGGTGATAATTACCGTTTGCGAAGGTGGAACATTGGCTGTTACTCAACAGTTGCATCAATTAAGCACTTCGCAGGCCAACGACGTCCAGATGTGCTAGCCCCCGTCTTAATTTCCTTATCTTATCCTATCCCGTTGTCTATGAAAGCTGAATAATTGTTTACGAGCGAATTTTCTTGAATCTAGTATCGGAATAATGAATTATTATATATTTTCAAGAGCACCTATTTAAATTAACTCTGATTAATTGCGATTGTATATTTGAACTTAACGGTACGCGCGGTACTGAATCTCGTTTTGTGATTTCGGTTTTTTGAACGACGAATTAGATCAGATTTTAGATGCGTAATTTTTTTTTCTTTTTTTTTCATTAAAAACTTGAGATTCTTAATACTTAATCGCTTTCGATAGTTTTCTTTTTATTTTCTACAAGTTATACGTTACGCATGACGATTTTTGTCTTTTCTCTTCAAACTTTCACAATTCGATGTACGAAAATCGAGATGAAAAAAAAATAATGATCATGTAATTTTTAGCTATGTATTATCTTTGAATGAGATTTTTTGCTTATTTTATTTGTATACTTCGATGATTTTCAACGTGAAAAACGTCTTTAAAGAAAAAACAAATTGAGAAAAAATGATGATGGAAAAAAAAAACTTATATATTAAGAAATGAGTTTATCAAATATATAATTTTTATTAGGAAATAAAGTATACATGAAAAAAATACACGCAAGCATTCTCTTGTATAGCATCGATTCATCATTCGCAGAACAAAGCTCGGGATCTTGAAACAAAGAAAATGTATTACATACACAGACTAAAAAATAATCACGATTCAAATCGTATCATATCAGGGATCATTATTCGATGGTTTTAAATGACGTGAAGCTAAATTTTTGCCGAATTGATACTTTCTTATTCATAAAAGCGTATTTATAGACTTCTTTGTGTATCTTTTCTTCTGAAAGTAAAATTCTCTGACTGTACAACAGTCTAATATGACTAAGAAATCGACGTCACGTTGCTACAACTGAATCTACATCCTCCATTCGCTTCTTTCGAGAGTAATAGCGAATGTATTTTCACTTGAGGCAAATTTCTGCTAAAATCATTCCCAGAGTTATCATTAACATCGTGCGATCAATTATACGGCCATTTCCATGGCTATCTTCGGATGCGGTTCGTATCCAACGAGCTCAAAGTCTTCCGGCTTGAAATCTTCGATGTTATCGATCTTCAGATTGATTTTCAGCTTTGGAAACGGTTTCGGAGTTCGTTTAATCTGCTCCTGGAGCGGAGCGAAGTGATTAAGATAGACGTGGCAGTCTCCCATCGTGTGTACGAACTCTCCAGGCTGTAAAAATCACGGTCAGATACATAAAAGTCAGATACTATCACAGCTGCTCCGAACCTTGAGTCCGCTGACGTGCGCCAGCATGTAAGTCAGCAGAGAGTAGCTGGCGATGTTGAAAGGCACCCCCAGACCCATGTCCGCGCTGCGCTGATACAGCAAACAGGACAATTCACCGTCGGCAACGTAAAACTGAACCAAACAGTGGCAGGGGGGTAAAGCCATTTTTGGAATATCCACCGGGTTCCAAGCGCACATAATTATTCGCCTGTCGTTGGGCGACTCCTTCAGCTTCGTCACCACGTCTCTGAGCTGGTCGATGCCTGAAATATCGCGAAGAATTAATGAAGAAATACAGAAATTGGATAAAATGAGTCCTGTACCTTGGCCAGTGTAATCGGTCTTCATATCTTTGTACTCGGCGCCATAGTGGCGCCATTGGAAGCCGTAAACGGGTCCGAGGTCCCCGACTTCTCTCTCCGTGAAGCCGCAGTTGTCTAAAAACGTTCTCGAACTGTTAGCGTCCCAAATTTTAACGCCCCGATCGGACAGGATTCTGGCGTCCGTCGAGCCCTTGACGAACCAGAGAAGTTCTTCGACGACTCCGCGCCAGAAAACGGACTTTGTTGTCAACAATGGAAAAACGCCTGCGATAATTTTTTAATATTTAATATAAGAGTAAAAAAAACAAACGGAAGAAAAATTTGACGGTCAAAGATGATCATTTTAAATAACTGAACAATCTCACCGTCTCTGAGACTGAATCGCATCTGCGTTCCAAACAGCGAATGAGTTCCGACGCCGGTTCGATCCCCCCGTTTTTTACCGTGATTTATTATCCTTCGTACTAGATCGAGGTACTGATACTCATCGTGCCTCTCGCTCTGATCCTCCGTCGTTTGAGGGTCGCGGGAATTTTCGGTTTTTACCGCAGACCCATTCATCGTTTATAGTGATCGTGTTTTATTTAAGGTTGAATGAAGATTTTTGCTCCGTTGAGACACCGTTTCGCGCCAAATATATGCCTCATTGACTCAAGGATACCAGACGGGAAAGTTCACCGTCACAACCCGAATGTTGTCCAAAGTCGATAAAGAAGACAGCCGAATAGTAATTGCGGGAAATTTGAATGAGTTGCGATATTAAAGGAAAGTTGAAGTTAAAAAAGTATCGGAAGAAGACTGAAAAGCTATTGTGGAGAAGAAACTTAAGACTACAAAGTAAAGAAGGTAAGAAAATATAAGAAAATGTATAAAAATGAGCGAAATTTTTCTTCGATTCTTGTTTTGGTCTCACAGCAAAGCTTGAAAATTGTTTTTGTAAAGCTTCAATCCCATTTTTCAGATTTTTTTTCCTGAATGTAATCAAAATATAATTATTAAAAAAATAGTTGTTATAATAATAATAATACTTAAATTTATTTGACACAAATGAACGATACTTTGTCTATAAATTGTTCATGTTTATTCAATTTTTTTCTTTTCTGTTATATATAATATAATATAATTATTTATGTACAATACAATTTAATGCCAATTCCACTTTTATCACTTGCATGGAAAAAGAAAAAGAATCGTGATATACGATCGTAGTTATGAAAACCTTAAGATTTTCACTGGATATCGAGACTAGCTATTTTTATGTGATATATAATAATGTACAAATTATTTCGAATTATAAAATACTGTTTTAAAATATTTTCAACTGATTTCTCAAATCACGTTACAATCCTCAATCTATAGAAACATATATTACAATAGATAAAATGAAGTGGAATTATTGTTTTCATAGACAATTTACGTATTAATAACGTGATTATTGTTCTCCGGAAGGTCAGGACTCAGATCAATGAATCCAACCATTGAATCGTTAGCGTTACTCTCGCCGATACCGTCTTCCGTTGTGTTATAGCCGACAAAAGAAGACGCAGGTGCGCTCTGAGCAGTCGGAGGAGGGGCTTCGGGTAACAGAGACGTACGCTCTGTGGCGCTGCCCCAAGTCTGGTGATAGGAACCACGCCCGCGAATTCTACGACTGAGAGAAGATCCGACGACCCCGAGATGCTCCTTTATGTCATTGTGGACGTCCGAAACGTCCCACATCGCTCTGAAAATTGTAAACAGAAAAGTTCATCGATCGGAACAGATAACAGGTCTCCGTAGACGAAATATTCACCTAAACGCCTCCCACCAGGCTTGGCTCTGGGCTAAATTAACGAAAGGCTTGTAGCTGAAGCTGTAGTGGTGGGCGACGGCGGCTAGGAACATTTCAATACAGATCAAAAAATCCTGCAGTTTTGACGAAATGTTTCTGATGTCGTCGGTGTTGTCTGTATCAAAGATACTCGATATCACATCGAAGTAGACCAGCATCGCTATGATCACGCCTTGACTGTGGGAACAAAGGAGGATTAGAATATGATCTGTGTCTGCGGTGGATGAAATTGATATCGGTGCCCCCGACTCACAAGAATGAAAAAAAGACAACAGCCTTGATGCAGAGGAACTTTCCAATCGGTCTCATTGGCTTCAGCGCCACCGAATTTGCTCTGTAGAACAACACCAGGCAATACATCGCCACGAACTGTGACAAATTGTTGAAAGCAATCATGTAAGGGAACACGATGTTCGCTCTGAATTCTCCTTCTCCGTAAACTCCGTTCAGCTCACATATGCTGCAAATGAGATAAAGTCTCAGTCTAGTTTTCTTCTCGTTCTCGAAATAGTCGACGAACTAACAATGAGATCAGCGTCGTTATGGGTCTGACGACCGTGTACTGCAAGATCCCGTGTTTACACATGTGGACAAATTCTCTTCCCATTTCCCAATCTGGCAGACAGCAAAGCGGAAACATGTGATGAACCTGGGGCGAGAGTTCCAGCCTCTGTTCCAGGTGACGATCGGCGTCTAGATAGGCGAGCAGATACATCATGAAGTTGTATATCACATAGGCTTCGTAACACTCTCTCAAACTATCGACGTAAATACTGCCGTCGGGAAATATCAGACCGAGCCACTGCGAACGGAGCGAGGAAAAATAATTATTCATCGATAATCGGAAACGAATAATGTGACGATGGAAAAGAAACTCACAGCATTCACCGCGTAGATCGGAACCATCCATAATATCCTGTAATTGGAAGAAGGGAGGATAATTTGCGATATCGAGGTGAAATCATCTGGCGTACCTTATTATGTGCTTCTGTAGCTTAGGCTGTGTGTAGTGTATCATGTGTTGAACGATTTCGTAGAACGAAATCGGTAGGGCGAGGAGGACAAAGGCTCCGCCTGCGAGGGCCCCTTGATCTTGTTTTTTGAATCCATTATTTATGGAATTTGCCAATAGAATTGGTACCAGAACGATGATAACAAGACCGTATAGACACGTCAACAGAGGTAGAATCCAGAGACGCCAACGCTGACAAATTGATGCCATTGCTTATGAAAATTTACATATTTAATCAATTGATTTTCGGGGTTTTCTTCAGCTTCGTGGTAATTAAAAACGGATACGTTAATTTACGTTCTGTGAATATTTATTCTTTGTTCAACAATTCAAATTTGTTTGTTGGTTTAAGACCATGCTGTAGTCAGTCTTTACCGACCGAGTAGCCGCGTAACTTATTTCCACTGATATCAAAGCCTACGCGTGACAGAAGCAAAACGAAGATGATAGCGCAATTCCGCATGAAATTCTGAACACCTATATCCCGAAATGTCTTTCTTACACGCAACAATAACAACAAAATCCTGATTCCATTACCATTTTCGATAGAAACAAGGATTTTGTCGGTATTGTTGCGTGAAACGAAGATATTTTGGGATCTAGGTGTTCAGAATTTCATGCGGAATTGCGCTATCATCTTCTTTTTCGCTTTTGTTACGCGTAGGCTTTGATATAAGTGGAAATAAGTGACGCGACTACTCGGTCGGTAAGCACTAACTACAGCATGCTCTTAATCAGAGTTGAAAAGATATATGAATCGTCGTCATCGTTTTATATAGAAACAGTTTTCTATTATCGAAGAGAAAATGTGAAGCGAATCTTCTATTATTTACATAACACGATATACAAATAAAAAAAATGTATATCTACGCTTTCTACGAAGTTATGACTCTGAGTCAGCTGATAGGTGCTTGACAGCTATACAAGGTGTTTATTCTTGAAACGATAATTATTCACAAATTAACACGAACTGAAACCTTATTTTTTCGACGTAATAAACAATCACAACGATCAGAAGGCACCGTTACACGTTTGAAAGGTGTTTATTCTGATAAATAATAAAATAAACTCGTCCAGTTTTGACATTTCGTACCACCACTGGGGGAATTCCTCCCATTGAAGTATTTCACGCATTCCTACCACCTTGAGGATAATCAATTTCCCATACCTAACCTATAAACACCTGTAAAAAATTAAAAAAAACTAATTTCGAAGCTGTAATAGCCCCTTTTCAGTCCCAATCGCATCAATTACTCCATAAAAAAATGATCTGAAAAGCCTGAAATCTATCGCACATAATTCCTAGTGACTTTAACGTCTTAGAATCGCCTGCGCGTATAGAACTTCCGGTGTAATGGCGTCTCGAAGCAAGCACTGTTGTCACATTTTGTTGTACAGTGTTTCAATATTTTTCTTTGTTTATATCAAGTCGAGTTGATGCGGAAAGAAGTGTTTGATGATCAAACGATCCACAGGATTACTCGTGAGAGGTAAGAGTCCTTCGATAATCATCCGTCCCTTTGTCTCAAAGACGATAAAACATTTTTACTCTACGAGTTGGGGGTGCAGTGACCTTGGGGCCCTGCTGTCATACCTATGCGCGTAGATTCCGCGCGGGAAATTCAAACGCATAAACACAAATTCACAGCATAAACGCCGCTATCATGGAAGTATCCGCCGACGAGGAGGCCCAGGCCGTTCTACTCGAAGGCATGGAGGGAACCCAGTACATAACCATACAACGTGCCGACGGGGAAACTCTAGGCAAGGAAGTTCCTCTGTTGACGCTAAACGCCGAACTCATGTCCGAAGGCATGGTCGTCGACATGATCAACGCTGGGGTGGGTTCGGAGTACACTACGACAACGCAATACTACGAAACGGAGGACGATCTTCTTCCGCGCGAGCTAACGGAGGTGAAAATGAGATTCAGGGCTTGAATTCGGTTTTTTTAATACAATAATCATACCTATTCGTTCGATAGGAGGATCGGAGGCTGGCGGCGGCTCTGGTCGCGGTTCAGCTTCAGGCGCAGCAGAAACAGCAGATGCAGCAGCAGCACGAGGACCCGACACTCCCGGACATGGGCCACCTGGAGTCTCTCTCTCCTGTGAACGCTTACATCCAAACGATACCGGACCCCGACCCTCCGCCTGTGTATCCGACTCTCCACTCGTTGAAGAGGATTTCTCAGAACGTGAAGCAGGAGTTTATCAACATAAAGAGCGAGTACGAGATCGACGTCTCGGAGAGCAGCGAGGACGCGGCGCCTAACAACGGGACCAAAAGATCGCTCCCGCACAAGAAGAGGATCCCTAGAAAATTTCAGCTCAAACAACAGTCCAAGAGGGTTTCGGTCAGGAGGGAAAACGCCAAGTTGAATCAGGAGATCGTTGCTCAGCAACGGACCAACGAAGTTCAGATTAACGCTTTTAGATGCGAGTTGTGCGGGTGTTCGTTCGGGGGGCAGCTGAAATTCTTCGAACATCTTAAAGTATTGAATCCTTATTTCTAGCGATTTTCTTTGTCGTTCAGAATCTGTGAACAACTTTGTATCGTCTTTCAGGCCCACTACGAACCGGTGAAACAAGAATCCAGAATAGCGCAGGCTACGAACACAAATATAAACGTATCTGTGTCCGAGTCCGTCCAGAGCCTTGAAAATACTGTAATAGAGGAATTTAGCGAGCCTGAAGACCTCATGGAGGGAATAAGAGGCGTTGGTGAGTTGGAATCGAGGCCCTTTTCCAGACCGGGGTTATTAATATTTGTTGTTGATTTTCAGTCGAGGAAACGGGAGCTCATATCGACGAGGAACCAGATGGCACAATGAACGACGTCAACGGGGGATCGACCCTGTGGACCATTTCCGACGTACCCGATCACGGGGCGCAGGAACAGGTCGAAACCACGACTATCAACGAGAATGACTTGTTGGAAAAAGATGGAACCGAGGTACCGGAGACAACGAAGAAAAAGAAATCACAAAAGAACAGAAGATCGAGTGCGTAAAGCAATTATAAATGATTCTAGATTCTTCAATCATCGTTGTTATGCTAATTTATTTCTTTGAAGCAGCTGACGAACTCGTATGCCCGCAGTGCGGTCGATCATTCAACCACAAAAATAGTTTGGTTTACCACATGAGATCTCACAGCGGAGAGAGGCCTCATCAGTGCGACGTTTGTGGGAAGAGTTTCTTCGCCGCCAGTGCTTTGAAAGTACGAAAAAAAACAATTTTGTAGAATTACACGGTTGAAATGATGAATTCTAAATAATGAAAAATCGTTTCAGGTACACAAGCGATTGCACAGCGGAGACAAGCCGTACAAATGTGACGATTGTGGGCGTCATTTTCGTCAGTGGGGAGACCTTAAATATCACTCGACGAGTATTCACTCCGAACAGAAACAGTTTCAGTGCGAATATTGCGGTAAAGACTTTGCCAGAAAGTATTCCCTGATAGTGCACAGACGGATTCATACAGGGGAGAAAAACTATCGATGCGAATATTGTAACAAAACGTTCAGAGCTAGTAGCTACCTGCAAAATCACAGGAGAATTCATACCGGGGAGAAACCCCATCCTTGTACGGTCTGTGGAAAACCGTTCAGGGTGAGAAGCGACATGAAGAGGCATCTCAACACTCATTCGCGAGGCAGATTCGACAGGCCTGTTAATAGAAACGCAGTTAATAAAACAGAGGAAGGGAACAAAGGGTCCCAAGGGAGGATTATTCAGGGCAGCGGTCTCGTCGATGACCTCAAACTCGAAGTCGAGGCTAACGGGGTCGTAGAAATAGTTCCCCCCGAGGATAATCCCGAGAGTATTTTACCCCACGAAGGTGGACAGAGTCTGGAATATCCCGTATCGCGTAGCACAGATCATGGCGCCGACAGAGATCCTCTGGAAGCGGATGTGAGAACGACGGACACGCTGTACGTATGAATTTATTGTAAATTTTACCACCTCCGATTCGATACTTATCGTGATTTTGTTTGTTACAGGCAGTATTACTTCATCTAACTTCGATATACCATTGATGTATAATTTCGTGTACGATAACACAACGGCGTGAAAGCCAAAAGAGGAGCGAAGAACGTTTCACACTCTTCTTGGTCTTTATTCAAATGCATGGGAATTATTCTGTACTTTACTGATGGTTGGTACTTCGTACTGCGGGTGTTCAACATTGAACGAGCACTTTTTATCATTAGTACAATTAGTAACGTAATTAGTTAAAATAAAATACATATTCACACGCGTATGTATATCACAAACAAAACATTTACCAGGCAATGTGATGCGAAAGTGGCATCGCTCTGAAAAGCTACTTCCATACGTAACTGCGAAAAGAGTATCGAATGGCCGAACGAAGAAACAGAACAAGAATTATAAATCTCACAATGAATTCATATTTTGAAACATCTTTTTGTATCGCTACTATATTTGAATTGAAGTAGGAATTGAGGCCGCTAACATTATTATTACGAGAGATGGAATATGAATAGCGAGAAGTAAAAAAAAGAGACTTACTTTTATCTAATAATTTGGAAGTTTTGTTTGCTGTTATTTTAAGATTCGGTAAAGAGGAAAGAGAAAGAGAGAGTCTATCTGGGAAACGATGCTCTGTTTTTTTAAAGAAACTATCAAATTACAATTAAATAAATATTTCGTAATTTAAGAATGATAAATATAACGTAATGAAATAAATCACCATCCAATTGTACATTATGTTTTCAAACATAAATCGATGCAGTTGTTCATCATAAGTATATAAAAAAAAAAAGAAACGAATAAGTCAATGTTGAAAAATATATTTTTTACACACACACAATTTATAGAGAAATATTGATCCGTCTATTTGCTTTACCTAAGGTCTAGTCTTCTGGCGGAGGTGGGGTAGGCGTTACGATCGAACCATTTTTTCCAGTAAAAATTTGTAACAGTAGCGTTATGTCTCTGGATTCTAATGCTGGTTTTAATTTCTCCGTCGCTGTTTTTCCAGTGATTCTGTAAAATTTTATACCATGTACAAATTTTTAAAGTAAATAATGTCAAAAATATTTTCTCTGAACTTTAAGAATACAAATAACTGAGAACTTACTTTTGACCACCTTTTGCTCGTTCCCAATCTACGTATAGGTCGGTGATTGTTCCGTATAATCTCAGCAGCGTGTCTGGATCCTTGGCAATTTTTGCTCTCAGACTCGACTCTTCCTTTAACAATTCTTGATACCTCGAACACAACTCGTCTGGATTTGTGTTCAGTTCCCATTCTTGTAAAGCGTCTAGAATTTTAATTTCTTCTTTGAGCTTTTGAGCCGCTTCGATTCGAGGGAGGACCAGTTCCAGTACTCTCAGTATGCTTCCCTCGGCTACATCTATCGATGAAAAATAAATAATATCTGTATGAAGAACAGGAAGCTATCGCACTAGTGTGATTATCAACGATCGTAGCTCACTGCAGAATACATCGAGTCGTATTTTTCTCTTGGTAGCTTCTCCGGTCAATATATCCCTCAGGATGATGATAGTCGATATATTTTCCCCCAGAAACATCGCCGTCCCTTTTCTGAAAGGAAACGGTCATCAATATGATACGGAGGCTCGCCGAGTTTAACACAATTAAAGACTTGCTTGTAATTGCATTTCAGCATAGTTCCAACGAAGGTAGATGTGAATATTAAATTCCCTTCTCCGTCTTCGAGATGCGGTCTTTCCGGCACGTCTGGTATAGCCAGCGAAAGCCAGGCGTGAATCTGTAATTACAAATTCAATCACATCTCGACTGCTCCGAGGGCCTTCGCACGGGTCTACTTACCTCTGCGGCGGTGAAAGAGCCCCGCAAGTTTAATTCGTTGAAAGGGCCACTCATTATCGCGGTTTGTTCATCTCTATGAATTCTCGAATGAAAGGATAAAGCGTGAATAGGAATTTGTATCCGCCTGCAGCACTTTGGTTGAACCTGGCGATTCGGGGTATCATTTAGTACAAGTTTCCAAGTATTCTTCGCGTACATCTGTTTACCTGCGAAGTTACGTATATTTGCAAAGTTCCAGGCTGTCCTTCGATGGTCCTGAGTCTCATATCAAGACGATTTGTGTTCACCTTCATTGTAGAACAATACATTTTTTCAAATCAAACTCATATCGAATATGAGCATCGAACACTTTACCTGACATCTGTAAGTGGCCAGGATGTAGTTTCCGGACTTAGGATCACACGCGGAGAGACTTGCGACCGCGCTGTTACTTTCAACGTCTAACAAATCCACCGGAGTATCAGATTGGAGTAGAACGTTATCGATGGCAGTCTCCAGTTCAATCGACAACGTGTAAGACGCGTCTTCCTTGTTGATGAGCATCCTAGTACACGTGTATCAATGATCGTCAATCTATGTAATTCCTAGTCATCTTCACAGACTTTACCTATGATTAACGGAGAGTATCTGCGGTGCTAGAACATCGGTCGGCAGATCGAAATATTCCTTAGCTTGATTCACCTTCTGCTCTAACTGTTCTATTTCTAATTTCAGTTTAGCTATGGCTCCGTCGTCTTGGCCCGCTTCTAACAAACCAGGTGGTTTCGTAGTCAGACCGAATATTCGGCCGGAGTATGTGGTCACCAGGACTTCAGGGTGGCCTACAGTCCCGACGATACCGCCTAGGACGGTGCTGACACTCTCTCCGCAATTCTGTAACATTTTTCAAGAGGCATGAGGGATGATTGCTCCGCATTTTAGTCGATATCACGCATCACTCACGTGACTATATCTCAACACAGGTACGATATCGTCGTCTTCTGGGAATGCAAATACTTCTATCATCCCATTCTGTCTTCCTACAATGATGTCGATACCGTCCTGCAATTCGTAGGTGTCCAGAGACGTGACTTCCGCTCCGGTATCACCGATCAGCCACGTTATTCTCAGAGTCTTGTCTCCCTGGAGCGTGAGCAAGCCCACTCTTCCATCCATTGCTCCTACCAGAATACGATCTTTGGATTCAATCTCAGACTCCCTGGAAGAAGAACGTCGCGCTATTAAAAGCAAGGAATATATTGAGAATGAGAATAAGAAGAGCAATATCAAAACCTGTAAGGAAGAAGAGTCGTGGGAACGGTAGTCAATCTGAGCAACGTGGGACTTTTTCCTCCGTGTAAAACTCTCACCTAATACAGAAATGAGTTCATATAAATTCATCGATGGACATTAATTGCTGCGAAAGAACCTACCGCACAATCGGCACATGCGAGAACAGCAACAACGCCGGAGGTATCGATAGGCAAGAGTACGACGTCGGTTACGGTCTCGCCAGCTAGATAGGCGTCAGCGTCTCTGCAGTCGTGGTATCGATGGTATAAATCTTTTGCACAGGCTGCCAGGTGTGGCCCGACAACGTATCTGAGAAAGTATATCGCCTTGAGTCCGGAGAATCTAAATTCATCCGTCGGAATGATAGACGCTGCGACTCACATCGAAGATATTGGGTCCAGCAAGTTTGTATCAAATTCTAAAAAGAGTTTTCCTTTCCTGGTGTAGCCCTTCACTGAGTTACCATAGGCGACGAATATCTTGTCTTTCTGCGTACCCAGAACTCCGCCCAGTACGATTCTAGTCACTTTTGGTCCGGGGAGAGATTTGAAAGAAAGCTGTAGCTCGTCTTTCTTCATTCCTGAAAATCGAGTGAAAACTGACCGATCGATATTTTGAGAATTCTTACGATGCATCCTCACCGTATATGTGTAAAATTCCATCATGGTCAGCGACTACAAATTTTTGTGTTTGTCTGGGTTCCGACGGAGGCAATAATCTGGTCGTTCCACGAGAAGTCGGACCGACGACTGCGTAGTCTATCCTCGTCAAAGACAACGTCATTCTGTCTAAAAATTCTGAATAAAGAATATTTCTGATCAGAGCACAGTTTATTCATTCTGGGAGAACTATTTCTCTGATCAATTTCACCATAGCAACGATTTTAATCACAACACAGATTCGAATTTCCCGCGCTCCCGCCATCCTCGCTTCTGCGCAGTTTCGAACATCCGGTTATTTGAAATTGATTTAAGTAGACATTTTTATTGTTATGACAGTTCAACTCTGACCGGTTAACCACAAAGTTAACTTTTACATATTTTGAGAATGTCTCAAATCGTGTTGTGGATATAAAACTGTTGGAAAATCATCGATAATATCAGAGACTAAAATCATCACGGCTATCGTATCGCGTCTGGAGAGAAGAAAACAACGAATCATTATCAAAGATAACCTCAAACTGGATCGAATATGAGCAACAAAACGAGCGGCGGAGGTTAATACGAACATATGAACCTAATTATACAATATTTTTGTATATTTAAAAGAAACTATCGCGCTAATCGTGGAGAAAAATCTAATATTTGCTTTTCTAACCTCACTTTTTTTACAACTACTCGTGTTTACATTATTCAGGGGACTTGGATCCCGTCCAAGAAGAGTTAGCGGGCCGAGTTCGAGAGGTGGGAAACCAGGCGATCTGGAGTTTATCATCATGCAAGCCAGGATTTGGCGTGGACCAGCTGCGGGACGATATAACGGAGACGTACTGGCAGTCCGACGGGCAGCTACCTCATCTGGTGAATATTCAGTTCAGGAGAAAAACGACGATCAGAGATATCTGCATTTACACGGACTACAAATTGGACGAGAGCTACACACCCAGCAGGTGAATATATCGGGGTAGACTGAACAAAATTGCTTCATACTTATTAGAATATCTTTCAGAATCAGCGTCAGAGCCGGAACGAACTTCAACGATCTCCAAGAAGTGGAAGTCATGGATCTGAACGAGCCTAGCGGCTGGGTTGTCATTCCCGTTAAAGACATAAACGAAAGACCGATCAGAACGTTCATGATTCAGATAGCGGTGATAACGAATCATCAAAACGGAAGAGACACGCATATGAGACAGATAAAAGTTCACAGTCCCGCGCAGGACATCCTCGGTCCTCCGTCTCCCCACGTGCCTGGTCAATTTTCTACCAATGAATTTCAGCGGTACGCGACGATAAGATGAACCCCTGGTCTTACGTTAGCCGCGTGTTTGTTTGTCTTTAATTTACGATAATTGAACTGTATGGAATTATAGTGTAAGAGACGAATTGTAGAATTTATTGGTTGAATATATTTACTTTTATACATAAACAAGGATTGATTTTATCCATGGGTTATAAAAACCTGTTGTATTTACGTTCTCGTTCATTACTTAATCCCCCAGAAGAAATGTAAACATTGTACAGACTCGGATCTTGAACGACGCCCTTGACTGGCTCAGAGTCATTCTTTGGTCAATCTTAGCTCGAAGCTACAAGAGATAACATGTCCAAGTGTACGAATTTATTTCTGATTCTCTCTTTCGTTGTAATTGTGATAAATGAGACTCTCGCAACGGACGCGCTTCAAAACGACCTCGTCGTAACTGAGAGTTTCTTCCAAAAATTGAATAACGATTACGGTGAGCAAAGATCGCTGCTCGAATAAAATTTCGTTCTTTTTTCTATATCTTATTGTCTCTTCGAACGTTTTCAGGGTCTAAACTGCCCGAAGAGAACGCGACGAAGGAGCTGGACGAGAAAATAGCCAATTTTGTCAAGACTTTGCAGAGTCCGATACGTTGGCGGAACAAAAGACACCTCAAGGAGAGTCCACAGCGTACGGAGAGTGGTGAGAAACTATGATTTAATAAAACGACACATTTTTTTTGTAGAGAAAATATGTAAATATAAATTTATTTGCGTTTTTTGTTTAAATATGGATATAAAATTGATTGAAAAAAATATTGTGTATAAAAAATTGATGATGAATAATTATATAGAAGACGGTTTTCCCTCGAGACCGAATAGCTCTTTGAAAACATATTGCAAATTATGTTCCGTTAGATATTTATGAAGTTCTCCCATATCGTTGTGACGGTCCAAACTGGGAAAGAATATTTCTTGGAAGGTTGAAAATTTTCTATGTTCATTCAAATTATTCTCCTTTAAAGGCTCATCTTCTCTAAATCTGATTAATATTTTCTGCCAGTTCATCGCCTTTATCTGTAAGAAAAAATAAACAAGGAATGTGGATGAACTTCATCGATCGGAATAGAATTGTAAACTCACTCTTTGCCACCAATCTTCGCACTCGTTCAGATCTCCTTCTACGCAAATTATTCCGGGTTTACCAGAAAGGCAGAATCCGGTGATATTATTTTCCTTAGCTACATCGAGAATCTCTTTCCGTTTTATCCTGCTATAAATATGATGAGAGTATATCCAGCATCTGGCAAAACCCGAATCCTTAGGCGCCTTCTTGTCAGGCGGTTTTTCACGCTTCTTCTTATTATTATTATTTAAAGCTTTCAAACATTTTTCTACATTCTCTTGCACCCATGATATAATAACGTATATACACGGCTCGTTGTCCTCTTGCTCGACCACAAAGTTTGATAAACACTTGTTGAAATTATACTGCTGCAATCTATCCAGCGACTCGCTTCTCACGTAAACTTCTGGCTTCGACGTCGGGTATTCGGCCGGCAGGGTAACGTAGAGCTTCCAATTTTCCTGGGGGATGATAAAAGATAAAATCAGCAATGCTCATCTTGTTCATAATAATCTTCTACAATCCCATACCTTGAGGTCTGGAATGGTAACGACGTACTCCATCGGTTGTGGAATCTCCTCGCATGATCCAGACACGTAGTTGTTTATGTCCGCCACAACTCCGTGATCATCGATCGACAATTCGTCAGGATAAATCGACTGCAGAGCCTCAAGCTCTGCGATCTGCGCCTCGTAATTTTGTATCCTCTTCTCGATCTCAGACATGATTACGATAACGCTCAAAGTTGTGTCGCTGTCCACTCACGACGTAAGAAGCACTGGTTATTCCGGAGCAATGTGAGGTTGATTATTATTGGTAAATGATAATTGGTCCGCGTTATATCACAGAATGAAAGACGTTACAATTCCATATGGTATGAGGACGATACGATGAACTTCTATCACATTTTCAATTCACATATTGTTGTTATTCCTCATAACTTTTCCCTGATGTGATTCATTATCTCCAACATTGCAGGATATACTTTTCAGCCAATGAGATATTGCGATTTTATCTAATGGCCGACGCCCTCTGTGGTGGCATCTTGAACTAAATTCAAATTACAGGTGTTAGGGTCTTGAAAGAATTATCTGGCTTCTCGGCGGGGGATCAGTTTCAGAATGTTATACAGATCACTGTCTTTACACATTACAACGGTAGCCGATTACATCGGTTCGCAGCGACCCTGGATGCCTCCAAGATATCCTTATACCTCTACGAGGTGAGTATTTCCCCACAAATCTCCGCCCTTCGATCCCTCATTCTTCTGTCCTTTGCAGGAATCTCTATTCAACGAGATCGGCTCGTACCCAATCACTCATGGATCTAGTATGATCGCGGATTGCTCGGAGCTCGGCTGCGTCTTGGTGACCGGTAAGATAGACGGAAGCGTGACGATCCTACGTCTGGAGGAAGAGACCAGCCGATACTTCCTTAGTCCGGTTCAATATCTCAGGGGATCCGGAGACGTTCGTTTATCGATATGGCACGAAATGAACGAAGTGTTTCTAGGCATCGCTTCGAGCTCTGATATATCAATTTATCACTGGCTCGGAGAGCACTTTGACTCCATACAGGTCCTCGATTACGGCGCGAAAAAATTGACCCCGTTCAAAATCGGAGGCTCCTTGTACCTCGCTTTGACCGGGGACCGAGCCAGAGTACTGAGATTCGTGCTACAACGGAATCGGTTCGTCTCGGCTCAAAGACTGCCGTTGGCTAACGATTTGGAGAGCTTCTACGTGAAGAGGGGACATCGGATGGAGCATTATTTGATGTTGGCTAGTAGGGAGTCGACGATTATTTACAAATTCGTCGATAATCACTTCATGCCTTTTCAAAATATCCCAAAAGCAGATATTATTTCGTCCATCGCGACGGATGAGACCGTTCTCTTGTTGACTGTGACCGATAAATTACTGGAAATCTATCAATACGACGGCTGGAGGTTCGTCCGGCTGGGCGTCACGATGCCAGAAGTCGATGTTGTCTATCCTAACTCGTTGAATGGCGAGACTATATTGATTTTGAGACACACGAACGGCACCTGGACGTTCAATAGATTGATTTGGAAGGAACGGAGCACCTGGAAAATTCTTAAGGAAGAAATAAAGTCGTGGTGCGTCGAGACGATCGAGAAAGTTAAGAGACAGCCACCGCAGGTTCCTGCGTTCAACGGAAGGTTGAGGATTTTGAATGGACGGATTGGAAAACTTGAGACAAAGAGTGTGAGTGTTTTTCCTCGTAATTTCATCAATGCTGGACTGATGTATGTTTTTTATTCGCAGATAAACGGCGAGGACACGAAGGAACTGATGAGTTTGACCGATCGGTTCGAAGGCTTGAGATTGAAATTGGAGGCGAACACGAAGAACTTTTCTCAACTTATGACCAGGATCAATCCCACGTTTAATACACTCTACGCATCTAAGATCGTGGGGAATTGTACATCAGGATGCAAGATCAATAGCTTGAATACGTTGATAAAGTATCCGCTCTTGGACAAGTTGGCGAGACCGAATTCTCCGAATCAAAACTTAGTGTTTGAAAATGTTAAGACTAGCTCGATTAATAATTTTCCTTGTCCTAAGCCCGCGGTTCTACTCAAAAATGCTACCGTTACTGGAACTGTGAATGGGATACCGTTTGAAAGTCTTCGAGAGAATCTCTTGACTGTAACCGGAGACCAAGATATCACCGGTAAATATTTCTCTATCCAGAAGAAGCGGAGTAAATACCAGTCGATCGGCTAAAAATTCTTCAATCATTTCAGGGAATCTCATCTTCGAGAATCTCTCCGCATCGAGCGCGACGATTCCTCTAGAAATCGCAACACGGTCTACCCAGCAGTCGCTACGTATGGAGTACCTGAAAGCCAGCAACCTGTTCTTGAAACAAGGCGGAATTTTACTACCCTTGGATGGTCAACCGGTTGCGATAAACGAACCGATGACTGCGTCCAGAGTCAAAGTTACTGGCCCGGTGCATTTGAACGGCAAATTAAGCGGCGATGGCATCGATAATCTGAAGCCATTGACTTGGATTGAAAATCCTCTACATCTGCGTGGTAATTACTTCCTGCAGAAGGTCAATGTGGAAAATGAAACCTACGCTTCAGACCTCTCATTGGATAGACAGAGATCTTTGACTCGGATAATGAACGAGGCTGTACGTCTGGATGAAAATGTTCCAGTACATCTGAAATTGTCTAAAGCAAAGACGGTGAGACTCGGAGCGCTTTAATATTTGTCGTTAGCTACATCTCGAGTATATTTCTGCAGACTTTGACCAACATCATCGCGAATATGACCACTGATTGGATAACAGTTCCGTCCGATAACTCAAACTCTGGCACCGTGAGAAATATTACCGGAACCAAACGCTGTCTGAATGATCTTTCTATTCCTAATTCGTCTTACGAAGACTTGCCAGTTCCGAAGTAAGTTCTGGAATTTGTTAGATCGTTTTTCATACAAAACTTGATATTTGTATGAAAATTATTTTTCTCCAGGTTCGAGAAGCCGCTGTGTGTTTCGGAGGCGACTGTCGACGATATTGAAACGATGCTCGTTACAATTCGTCAAGCTTACGCCAAGAGCCTCACGGTCGACCACATATTCGGAGCGACTGATTTGAACTCTACTATCACCGATACAGCAACATCGGCGCAGCATTTAAATCTATCTTCGAAAACTTTTGCGGGAATGTTTAACATTCAAAACGCATCGATCGATGCTATAGATGGAATCGATTTTCCGAGTGAGATAGACAGAATTCCAAAAGGTGATATCGATCTCGCAATCAACTAATAGCTCTATTTTTCAGGGCTCCTCGACGCTATGGTTGCCTGGCGTAATCCAGGCCTGGTCAAAGGAATGGTGGACGCATCAAATTTATCAATAAAACGGCTTATAGCACTCAATGGATTTTCACAACCGTTGATCACGAGTGCCAGAGACTTGATTTGCAAGGGAAATATATATTTCGATACTTTGAACAGGATAAATATATTGAGTTTGCTGGAGGACGCTGTTAAACTGGATGAAAATGTTTCTCTGTTAACAAATGTTACTTTCGGTACGTAATTTACTTAAGTAATCAGTTCATTGTGTCATAAAATTTAATACAATATTCGATATGATCTCTCAGCTGGTACGTTGAACGTGGCTTCGGTCCAGACCGACTGGGCACCCGTCGACATTTCAGGAAGTACGAATTTGGGGATTAAAACTATCGCGGGGAATCTAAAGTCTACTAACTTGACGGTACCGTACTCCTTCGCTTATTCATCCCAGGATATCCCAACAAATGTGATAATAAGAGGTGAGCGGTGAATTTTATGCGGAGAACCGTTCCAGCTATTGCTAAATAAATTCTATTTGCAGGATCAGCGACGTTTCCGAGCGAACCAGAAGTCGAAAGCATAAATAATCGAAACCTGAATGAATTATTTGAGAAAATTTGGTTCGCCGACAGGCCTTCCACTCTATCGCACAGATTATTCACCATCAGACACATGGTTCTTGGCGGACCTGTTCAAATATTGGTCTGTGGATTACTAGAATCTTTCCAAAAACTCCGTTTATGTACCTAATCGAAATATATGGCCTTCCAGGGTTCGCTCAATTCCCAAAGCTACGGCCCGTGGGTTGATTTGCCAGGGCGCCTGCTCAGCCGAACGAAGGATCAGGTCATAGATCAACACGTGTATTTGAAAACGGTGGCAGCACCGAATGTCGTCACTCAGAAGGCATTGAATCTATCAGCACCGGAGTCGTTTTTGGGTGGATTAGGCGACCACTCGTTGCGGAAGTACGGCAGTCAAATCGTAACGACCGATATGCACTTCGAGGAATTGATAATATCAGGTAATATTTCATCTTTCGAAGGGTCGCTTGGAAAAATACTAGAATGCCTGTTATTTCAGGAGACTTGAACACCCGCAACAAAATCAACGACAAAGATTTGGCCAATGATATCGTTCGCTTAGATGCCAAAGAGAACATCATAACTGGAAGAAAAATAGTGCTGACGCTGTTAGCCGATAACGTGAACGTGGATGGATGGAATTTTGGTGAATGGCAGAAGAATACCTTGAGTACATTGAAAACCAACGGTTCGATGCTTATCGAGGGATTTAAAATCTTTGAAAATATCACATTACTAGAGCCTCTGAGGTATAATGGGATTGTCTCAAGTTATTCACTCGCTTTTTAACAGCGTATAAAAAAAAACTGTTGTAATCTGTTCGAACAGATTGGATGGTCTGTTCGATGGTCGCTGGGTAGAGAATGTCCTGCTGAAATCCGTCCCGCAGGAGATAAATGGGATGAAGAAGATCTACGGAACTGTGTCAGCGTCGGAGATCGTTATCAACGGTCTAGTCAACGATATGGATATAAGATCTCTGGTGAATCGCCAGTTGAAGAAGAACAAACCGGTTCAGATAATAGGAAGTAAGATTTTGACGAAGGGAAATGTTCACATCGACGGAAATCTTGTAGTCAACGATCTGTACCATGGAGTAGAACTCAAGGACTTGAACGCAGTTAATTCAGGCTTGGAATCGGTCAGGAAAAGAATGGTGGAGCTTGAGATCGTCGCCGAACAAATTCAGACAGCATTGTCACGTGAGAAATCAAAGTTGATAGTAAACTGCTTCGTTTTTTTACAAACTAGGATCGATTATGACCTTTTCTTCTATTATTCATCGCAGGAAGAGCTTGGTACTGGAATAAATTGGAAGAAATCGAAGAAAACGCCACTGCAGTCTTCGCGGGTTCTGATAAATTGAAACCGGTAGCTTTTGAGGGTCTGGGAAACTGTACATCGATAGACAGTGTGTTATCGTGCGACGATAAGAGGGTCGATCTTCTGATCGTTACTCCGAACTCGAGCAAAACGTTATTCCACCAAGTTTTCGAAATGGCAGGAATTCCACTCATCGTTGTAGCCGACGCGGATCCGAACGGCGGAGTGTGGATTTACACTTACGACGATACGAGGAAGCAGTTCCACCAGATGGCAGGTTCGTAATTTCCTTCAAATCGTGATAGAAGTCAATTTCGAGGTCTCCGATGCAACTGTCTATGAATTTTCAGGCTTGAATCTTCCCGGAGCGACGCAGGCGTCGGCTATCGAAACGGCAGATTCACTCTGGGTGGCAGTACAGCTGACATCTTACACTATAATACTTCGTTACGAAGTTTGGGGTCAATTTGAAGAGTATAATCTGCCCGGAACGGACTCATTCTGGATGGAAATAGCCCCGACTGGAGAACTTTTGATCTACAGATCGGACGGTGTTTGGAGATTAGGAGGGCTCGCGGGGCCACGTCAACTGTTCCAAGCTCACTTGAACGGGGAAATCAGCACATATAAGGTGAAGAATGATCGATATGTGCAATTGGTAGAGAAGAATAACAACGTCACCTTCTTGAAGCCACGGTATATTGGTAATTGAGCGGATCGAAGAGAGTTTTATTGTAACTGTTGTTAATATTTATTGTTAAAATTGTTCAATTATGAACAAAAAAAAAGAGAATTTTGTTGTGAATACGAATTTGATAATTCGTATGAATGATTATTGTGAATTGATTTGTGTATAAGAATAATTTAAATTGGATTGTTTGATTTGATGTTTGAAATATTAAAGTTAAATTTCTTTTCTGAAACTAATTTTTGTGAATTGAAATGTGAATGAAAACGATTATTGTGAATTGATATGTGTATGAGAGTAATTTAAATTGGATTGTTTGATTTGATGTTTGAAATAAAGTTATATTTCTTTTTTGAAAGCGGATAAGGATAAATTAATTCTATGGTAATTAATTCTACCTTTAATTAACTTTATTGTACAAAAATGGAATACAAAAAATACGAAACATGTAGAATTCAAAATCGGCGTACAGTAAAGACAGTTTATGCGAAGCTTCATCTTTCGGCTAGAAAAATAGAAAATCATTAATTGTCTGCAAAACTATATGATTCTAGATAATTTCATCCAATTATCATTAGACCTACTAAAAACGAATCCAGGTAGCCAAAATTCTGTCAGGGTTTAGGCGTATCAGATAAACGGTCTCTGTGATCCTGCTCATAAAAATAAAATTCACCGTCAAAGTGATGAAGAAATAAAAATTGATCGTTTGAATAATCCTGCTCGCCTTGATCGCGTCTTTTATGACCGTAACTTCTTCGTTTCCGCGTCCTAGTCTGTCATCATCCGCGTCCGCTTTATTCTTGTTATCGGCTTTAGTAGATTTCTGTAAACACACAATTTTGTGGAATAGGGATATTCTCTCACATTCAACCTTAAACAAATATCCATACAATTTTAAAAAACTATAACTCAGCAATTGAAAATTATAAATTTTCAAACGCCACGTGACGTCACACAGTACCTCGACCGCCCTGGCAGCGCCGTCAGACGGTAGAACTGTGCAGTGTGACGTCACACGTGACCGCGAAATTCAAACGCTGTATGAAAAAAAAACTCGATTCACGTGAAAACCAAGCATAACAATTAGGTGCAATATGTTTTTCATCGATCTTAATCATCAAATTATCGGATAAGAGAATAAAAATAATCATGCTTACGATATTTCTGTTTATTCTTTCCTCGTTCCTCTTCCTCTCCTCGATCGCCGAGTTGAGTGCTGATTGCTCGGCGGCCGTGAGGACGATCAATCGCGGATCCATCAGTACCCAATCGCTGTGTAAAATTTGTTCCATTTTCCACCTCTTGTTGATATCGGGTTCTAGCAAATTTGTGACGACCCTCTTGACGTTTTCGCTCAAATTCTCTATTACTTTACCGCGAAACTTCCACCGCTTGTTAGTCTGCTGTTCGTACAGTCTTTTTATGTTCGTATCGTCGAACGGCATCGCTTTGTTGAGCAGTATGTACAGTATCACCCCCAAAGACCATATATCGGCTATTTTCGGGTTGTACGGAGACCCTCGAAGGATCTCGGGAGCCGCGTAGGACAGAGAGCCGCAGTAAGTATCGCTGAGTACGCGCTTACCGCGACTGTCCGTCACGTATCTCGCGAAGCCAAAATCGGCCAATTTTACATTGTAGTTTGACGTGATCAACACGTTCTCGCATTTCATGTCTCGATGCGCTATTTCCATCTCGTGAAGATACTGAAGACCTGCGTTTAATTGATGCGATTAAATTACAGAAACGATCGACCAACCGGTTCCGGTTTACCGAGGGCGAGTTGCCGGAGCCAGACTCTGGCCTGGCTTTCGGCCACGGCCCCATTCTTCAAAATGAAATCGAGGAGGTCCCCGTTCTCCGCGAATCTCATGAAGATAAAGTACTTCGATCTTCTTTGAAAAATGCTGTGCACGTGTACGACGTGGGGGTGGTTCAGTTTCACCAAAATATCCAATTCTCGGGGTAAAAATTTTTTCACAAAATCCTTTGGCGCTTTCGCGGTGTCCACGATCTTGCAGGCCAAATTATTAGCTCGGTCAGGATCGTTGTCTGGCTTGTATTCCGACAGGTACACCTGCGTCCATCGAGAATTACCACAATTGGGATCGGGACAAAAATAACGAGGGCATATTTTTTATTTTTTCGATTGGAACAGAATTTCAGGAAATACAACAGGATCGAAAATTACTACGTTGTGACGCGTCACCCTTCCCGAGGCGCCAAAATTCAAATGTAATGATAATTTTTAATGAAAAAGAAAAAAAAACACGACCTAATTACTTCGAGCTACTCTACGTTAGACGCATTGAAAAATTGGAAAGAAAAATTCTATGGAAAATCGAAATTGAGAGCAATTAATCATTATCGATCACCTTGGCGTATGAACCTTCGCCAAGTTTCTTTATCAATTTGTACCCCCTCGCGGCTAGAGTCGTTTCTTCGGACGCTGTTTGATTCAGAACTGGCTGCGACATGGGACCTGACAAACCAACGGGGGCATCCTAGCTGCTCTGCTACCATAATTCACGATCAATTCTCCATCTCCTTGCCTATACTCCATAGATCGAGAAGAATACTGCTTCAATTAATACCGTCGCTTATATTCCACGCTAATGAAATACTCGATACTTGGGTTAATCGATGAACGGTTCTTCTTACTTTGGCCCGAATTCGAATGAGCGATGAATAAATTTAACGCGGGGAGTGGGATGAGTTCCTATCTACGTAACCATGTCTTTGAATTACTCATGAATTTGACACTTTTCAAATAGCTGCATGACATATTTTTCATGGCCTTCGCGTTATCTCCTACTTTGCGAAAGATGAATGAACATTTTTTATCCGAATCTAGGAAAAAAAGTTTTTAAGTTGGGTTCGAATGTACGAATCCAGGTCAAAGGACGCGACGTGGGAAAACTGTATAGTTGCGTTGACCCGCGGCTACACAACCCCGCAATGCGGCGAAATTTTTGGTCCATAAAATGAGAGGAGAGAGGCTGATTTTAACCGAATCGCACGTCCACGTGGGTAGAAAATTTCGGTGTCGTAAAATTATAATCAGTTAGACGTGATTGCGGTACACCGCGGGGATTACAGTGGTTATAAACAACGGCACGGTTTTTATCATTGTCTCAATATTTGAAATCGTTCGATCGATCCCACGCCTCGCTTCCCGCCTCCACCCTTGACTCTAATAACATTATCTATCGCCTGCAACTATCAACCAGATGCTGCTTATTCGCCGTTAGAATTTCAACGAATAAATATGGGTTCTACGAGGACAGAGCATTACGATATTATTTACAATAATAAATTACCGGATAAATTTAGTTCCGAATCGTCAAAAATCGACGATACATCCAAGCTTTCGCAAACTATCTCTCAAGATTCTGGCGCCCTTCTATTTCCATTTTATGAGAACAGTTTTTTATTGGAAACGGTAGGTGTGAAAAAATCGACTGTGTTAAATCGTTTCAAAAATAATTTTCTCCCGCGCGTATTTTTCTTCAGATCGATAAAATAATCAGGAAACGTTGGAAGATCATCGAGCGAACCACGAGGTACGGTTGGCTCGCAGCCTGTTCGTACAGACGAACCGTTTCTCCCGAAGATGCGAAGATATTATCGGCCCTCGGGAAAAAGGTCTCGACAATTTATTGAGCATAAATAATTCATAATCCGTGATTATTGTTTAATATTGTTGTTTCCTCAGATCGGTGCCGAAAATTCAAGCCAAGCAATTCGGAGGATCGAAAAATTGGCGGAGAAACTTCATCCCTTGGACGTGCCGGGGGCAGCGATCGCCGTCTTGACCGAAACCCACACCGCTCTCATGCTGAGGTAAGACTCGCGCCTGATTGCCGGCAATTCGAGGTACACGCAAGAAATGCGTTACCAGATCGACAGGACTGATTAATTATTTGAATGATTTATTTCAGTGAGCGAAGAGGATCGAAATCTAGTACTAGGCTTGTAAAGGACAGATTTCCCACGATTTTTACCATTTCTGACGCCTGTGCGATCATTCGTACAGATTTGAAATTGAAATTGATGAATATATGATTAAATTTTGTGTAAATTGATAAATAAAATTGAGATAATTGATTAAACTAACTTTATTATCATAGCAGCACTCTTGTCTGATGAAAAAATTATTTGCAAACATTGCAAGTACATATGTATGTATAATTTATAACGAGGTATATTTTTTTTTATAAAATACAGACCTAAATCTAAAGTTTTTTTTTATGATTGTATGTGTGTATAATAATAATAATAATGTATACTTTAGTATTAAAAATACAGGTTCTATAATAATAAGCAAAATTTGTATATAATTATCATAATTTGTTGCAGGATTGATTATTTACTCGCAAAATTATTAAGGTACTTATTCATAGATTCTAGTTATTCTATTCTCTTTATGTTATTTTTCTTTCTCATCATACATACATCTATCATCTAGGATTATCTGTATATTATCAATGTATTGTTTGCATTCTAACAACAGCTGATAAGTTTCACGCAAAATAAAAATCTCGTCATTTGTTAAAATTCTGTTGAAATATCAATCGTCTAGTCTAAATAAAAAAATGTTTCAAGTACATAAAACAAAATACGTATGTACATTTACATATAAAAAATAGAACACTTCTAGATTTTACTGATCAATAAATTATCGTAGCTGTCGTTAGATTATTAAATGTCGACATTTCGTCGCAAAAAATAAAAAAGAAAAGATTAATCATTAATTAATTTATATTTCTATTTGGCAGTATTTCAAGTCATCGACCGCGACTCACAGAGGTCTCTCACACACACTCTCTTTCTTTTTATATATTCGTCTGTATCACATACTATATGCAACCGATTACTCGTCTATGTTCGTTATCTTCAGCACCTGAAAAAATTTCAATCAAAATTCAACTTCGGATTATAAGCATAATACATTGAATCAGGTGGAGTTGATTCCGTTGGATTTGAAACGAAGCGAATGATATTATCAGATTGTTATCGTTACAAACACATAAAATTTATATCGAAGCTTCTTTTATCAACGACACAAAAAGAAACACAATAATAAGCATTGTATAATTTAGCATGAAACACACAATGATGATCAGTTGCGATTATTAGTGGAGTGTTAGACTTACGAGATGATCTCTTTTTTGTTTGTTTGTTTTTAGTTTCTTGCTCGAGTGAATCTGTGATTTGTTAAAATGTGGGTGAGCTGAGATTAGGACTGCCGGGGCTCGAAGAGGGCGAACATGGTGTACCTGGTGGCGAATGGTCCAGAGGGCAGACCAGGTTCCCGTAGTCCACTTCGTTTTTACTTTTCTTTCGTTTCAGCGTGAACTGAGACTTCTTTGGTACCTTTTCGAATCAACAAAATTCAATTAACAATCTCATATTTTCATTTCAACTCAAATTTCTCACTTTCAATCTAGCCGTCAGAGTGAGGGGAACGAATCCCAGGGTGCTTTCCATCTCTCGTTTATGTTGAACGACTTCCCTCCCCAAAAGCTGATTAAAATGAGTGGTCAGATGCCTGCGGAGCAGGGTTTTCACCGGAGGGATGCTAAGCAGCGTGGCGAGTAATTCCGAGGTGAAACGACCCTCGTGCACCATTAGCCCTCCGTGAACACCCGATCCGCGCATATTCGGCGCGTATTCGGCCAGATCGACGACCCTGAGCCATTCCATAACTCGATGGTTCGTCCAGAGCGCGACGTTAGTCCCATCGGCCCCATTCCCGTTTATGGACCTTCGCTCCAGACTGTCGTAGTCGAAATTCAGCTCTCGGAGAACCTTGAAGTTGAAAATTGAAAGGTTTCAACGACTGTGGAAGAAATTAAGTGAAAACAGGGAACGAACGAAGGATACCTGGATCCCACGGCGCAGACTAGCCGCGTACAACTGAGCGTTGATTCCGAGATTGAGTAAATCTTCGGTAGTTAATCGGTGCAAGACTCTACCGTCGACTTTGGCGTTTTGAAAAGCTTCTTTGTACTGGGGCAACCCGATGTCGTCCAGCCATCGGAGTACCGCTCCGCTGTCCATCTGGAATTGAAAAAGTTTCGGTCGTTGTTTTCGGAAGTAAAGGGAGCCAATTTACCTGCTCGGCACCAAAAAATCCGACGGAATTTGGTCTTTCAGAGTCTATAGCGTACAGCAATTTCTTTCTGTGCAGAGTATTTTTTATATCTAGCTCTTTCTCAATTTGATTTGATTGCATTTCTAGTAATTTTGTTCCCGTTGCACCCCAGCGCCTCAGTTCCGCGGAGTAAGAATCTAGTCCAAGACGAGACAGCCAGTCTCCGATTTCTTCAATTCCTAATTCAGCCAAAGGTTTCGGCGGAATATACTCAGGCTCTGGTGCAGCCTCGCCAATTACTGTCTTCTCCTCTTCGGCTGAAAATTGAATTCATGAAATTGAAGCTTCAGAAGATACTTGAATAAATAAAATACTTGGATTATTATTGTTAATTGTTGTTTCAACACAATTTCAAGAGTTGCTAAACAAGCACAGAGAACTTGAAGAATTATTATCGATGCACGAAATGGAAAATTCTGATAAACTCCATGCGATATCAATTCATTGCGATTAAGTAAACGAGAACAAGTCAGAAAAGAAGCTTTGCCTGCAGTTAATGCGGCATAATTCTATAGGGAATCTTAAAGTTGGTGCCAATGTTTCGTCGTTAGTGCAATAACACTGAAATCAAGGTTTTTTAGCATCATGCTCATACTCTAATTTGTATAATGTAAACCTAGTATCGGGGCTGAGAGACATCTGGCAGATATTCCCCTGCCAGCAAATGGGACAGTAGACTGTGATCCGGAGTTTAAATTTGCGACACTCTTACCAAACGCTACTCCTTTCTTGGACGATGTCGGGGGGCGAGGTAAACTGCTATACTGCCCTGCATGCCGGCTGAATCTCTCGCCCTGGGAATAAAAAGCAACTTCAATAACTGAAAATGGGAATATCTCATTTGCTGATATGTAAATCGACGTACGTTGGATAAAGGATTGCTGCGCAAACTCATATTCTCGTGCTCCAGGCTGGCCTGTTTGAGTTTCAACTCCGACATGGAATTGAGGAGCTCTAATTTCTGTGTTTCCAGCGCGCTTCTAGAGAAAACTTCCTACAACAACGTTGAAACGAGATATATCAGTTAGGACCAGGGTTTGATGCTGTTTAATCCATTACCCTTTGCAAAGCTTCTTCCATGTGTCTGAGAGATTCTTTTTTATCCTGCAAGATGCTTTCCAGTTCGTAAATTTTGTTGGACTGAGCATCGACCTGCTCCGAGAGCACGGATACCTCCATGTGTAGAGCCCCTCGTTCGTTTTCTAATTTTCTCAGACGTTCCTGAAAAATGATAAAACCTTATGAAAAACAAAAAATATAAATTGCATAGAAACGGCAAATGGCAAACCTCGCTGCATTACGAAGGGTTAGAGGCGAAAGACGAAAAAACAATATCAAAAAATCAATATTAGATTATCACCATCAGACATCGAACACTGACTATAATTTATACCTCGGTGTTATTGTTATAGTTGTTGACATACGGATTACTGGCGTATTGAAATTGCTGATGGGAGCAGTACAGCCTCTCCCTATCGCAGCATATCAGATCGTTATGGGACCTCGCCCTTTGATCTCTTTCGCTTCTGTTTCGCAACCTTCTTCTTCTCCGATCCAAAGACCCTGCGCACCGATTTTGATTCGGCGGCAGCGACGTAGTGCTAGAAGATTTACCGCCGGATCTGATCCCCGTGGGATCTTTCACCACGGCTGGACCCGGGCTCGGAGGAAGACAGCATCGAGGTGAAGGCGCGGAAGCATACCGCATCGGGGACGGTTCTTTTGCCGATCGATAAATGAACTCATTTCCAGCGCTAGTCACAAGTTATAAACATTAATTTCTACATTTAATCCCGAAGATTGAATAACTAGGCAAAGTAACCTGGAACAAGATGTGGCGTAGCAAGGCGGATGCGAGTTGGCAGCGGCGCAGGAATTCTGAATGTTTCCCTGGTACGCGATCGCTCTTGAGTAACTCAGCAGGCAGTTCTGCGATATATTCATCGATAAGAGTATTGAGATTGACGAAATTGGTGAAATTCGGTATTATTCTACCTGGCAGAGGCAACTCTGCGACCTGCAATCTGTAGGCGGTCCGGGAAGTTCGATAGCTACGGTTCTCGGATACTCTTCCCCGACTTCCGACGTCGAAGACGTTGCGGAGGAGTCGTAAACCTCTGAGGTAGTTTCTCTAGACCCGTTTCGTTTCATGGTGGAAGTAGTGTCTGAGGAATCAGACTGCGAATCTGTTTCAGACAAATTTCTCATGAGTCGAACGAGGTTTGGATAATAGTGTAAAAATAACCGAACGGAAGAGTTTTATCGTTCCGGAGGCTCTTTGAGCTCGAATATAAGCCTGTAGGCTGCACGCACGTGCGTCAGTGTACCTATAGCAAGATAGGCTTTAAATAGGTATTTATTTAGTCTCGTATTTATAGTAGTGATCCCCTCTTGTTCCCCGAAATTCAGAAGGTCTAGGCTCCAGCGTCTAGAAGCTTTTTTGGATTTCAGATACCGGCTAATAGAGTTTATTTCCGTTACGCGGTCTGTCTTATCTAAAGCCGGTTCTTTGTTCCCTCGATCAATCAGAGTGTAAAAAAGTATCAGACATCCGAATAAACTGATTAAAAAATAGATAAGAAAATCTTTTTTCTCAAATTCTCGCGACCTTTTGGACAGCTTCTATCCTCTTCTTCTGTAATTGGATCCAGATCTTGACGATCTCCCATTATTCCAGTGCCCCAAGAATCTTCCATCTCCGGAGTTGATGAATTTTATTAAAATTTGGTCTTACGGTCGTTAATATAACGATCGCGCTAATTATTCGTGATATTGTAGAGCGCGCAGTTGCAAATCATGACAGATTCAAGTTATCAGTTTTCATTTCTACAAATTGAAACGCACAAATGTTTCATTTCTGATTATTATCTTGAGTTTTGGAATAATTTATCGTTTTCTAAAGACCGGAAATCCGATATTTGCGCAAAAACAAGGAAGAATTCGCGCTACCGCGGTTTTTCTTCGACTTATTCAAATATCTAAAACAGTTCTATTCTCGATTTGATTTTCATTGTCAGAGATATAAGACACTGGACTGAACTTCGTAGAGACTTTATCCCGTTAGAACTAAGACTAAAATTACCTCGCCGAAATCTTCAGGACGCCGTATTTATAAATAGAGACACTGTTTCCGTGCGTATATGCGCGCGCGCGCGCAATAACGCCGCTTTTTCTCCAACTCGCAATACATCTAATTAATAAATTGCTCAATTTCAATTTTTCTCCTCAATATTTCCCTTCGCGTTTTCGATTTTTGTTTCTCTTTCGATTTACAGTTTCTTTTCTCCTCTCCAGCCGATATCAAACTCGTCCACCTTGAAATCTTGGAACAAACAATCACCAGTAAGATACAAAAAAGCATTCAAACATCTGGATAGAAGCAAGATACGTTTTCAGGGTGTCTACTCAAATCAGGATCTAAAATTCCCCGAGAATTCCAGGGGATTTTTCTTACTCTTCCACGTGTATCGAGATAAAATTTTTATTATTTCTCAAAATATACTAGATTAATTTTTTTCTTCTTTATCTTTTTTTTCCAAGGTATCACTCATAGAAAAATTTCCTAAGTGAATCCAATATTTCCTGAGAATTCCAGGATATTTCAGGAGAAGAAAAAATCCCTGAGATTTCCAGGACTTCCAGGTTTTTCAAGGAGGTAAGATGTGTAGATTTCCTACAATTCACGATAGTTTTCTGCCTTCTTTTGATCGTCTCTCCTTCCTCCCTTTGTAATGCAGTGAAAATAATGCTTCTCACGTCCGAGGACGTGTTTTACCCTCGATTATACTCACTGGTTGAAGCCAGTGCAATAATATGTCGACAGTTTCTGGTTCTGGAGGCTGTGGGAGCGACGGAGAACTCTGAATGGCCGTTACGAGGTTCTTGGTTGCCTCTTTGACCGAGTCTTTCCATTCCGTGTTGTTGTCCGACCCCTCGGCGCAGGCTCCTACAGAAAATAAAGAAATATTACCGTTCGCATCATATCTTATGTTGTTAACAAGTCTGCCGTCGACGTTTGTAATGAAAAATCGTGCAATATCAACCTGATATGATACCGTCCATTTGAAGAAGAGCGGCTTCCAGCATTTTACTGGCTTCGGTAGATTTTTTAGCCAAAAATGAATTATCGCTTGCCTCTGATCCGCTACTTTCCTCGCCTTTTCCCATCACTCACTTTTTGTCCGCGGAGAAGAAAATTTCTACGAAATAGAATAAAATCTAGTCTAATTACGTAAACAAATTAATAATCGTGAAACGAACGCGTTTTTTCTCACCATCCCACTCCATGACACGAGATCACATCGATAATGATTAACAGTTATTTTTTCGTCGTTCTTGGATACCGATTAGATTATCAGGATGAATAATTATAATTTGAAGCAAAGATCAACAGGTTTTACGGAACAACGCCCAACGGCGTGAACACATCGACCAACGCGATTCTTTCGTCTCTTTCTATCCTCGTTGATCATCGTGTCTCGTGTCTCCGTTCGCCGCTATTCAAACTAACCTCTTTCCCTCCTTGTCTTTTGTCTCGTAATAGTTAAGCGCGATGTTGATTTTTTTTCTTTTGACATCGAATTCGATTTGAATACTTTCGATTTCACACTGATCGTGCTACGCGAGGAGATTGAATCACTGTCGACGATAATGGATTTATATTCTATTTTGTGTATTTGAAATTGTAAAAAAGAAACTTTACCTGTCTTAGGATGATTATTTTTCCTTCCCTCTGTCACAATTGTAACTCGAAATAAAGGATTCACTCGCTTTTTGATATTCTTAAACTGTTTATACCGCCGTTATTGATCATTAGAACTAACTTTGATTAGTAATTAAAGGTTAGGAATGTGTTTGTGTTATCAGTCTCAACCGCGCTGTTCCTATGAATGGAAGATTTGTTTTTTTGTTCGTTTCTTCGGCATAATTTACACATACATTGAAGACTTGTGTCTAATAATAGTCCAAAAGGCGAAAGCCTACGACGAAAACAAAAAAAAAACACTACGAAACGCGTAGTACATGGAAAATGTGACGTTTGACAGACAGTCAATGAGGAGCTGCACTTGTTGCCAACTTAAAAAAAATTAGCTTACGAAATATCTTGTATTTTCATTTCAGGCTCGTTTTATACGATATTAAAATACCAAATAAAAATTCTCCTCACACCTAGACGTAAGAAATGTTGTAAAAAAACTACGATTCGCCCCGTTTATCCTCCCACTCGTCCAAATCGAGGTGGGAAGGTGCGATACGGACTGTCATGCGATACAAAATTAAAAGAGTAAATAAGTAGGTAAACTTGCGGAGCGAAGGTGGTAGCATGAGAAAACGGATATCTGGCACTTCCGTTACATTTTATTTGTGTATCGTCGTGAAAAGTAGGAAGAAAAAAAACACCACAAGGCGTATAAAAATAAAAAGGTACGCGAATGTCGTGTCGCGAGGTCTGAAACCGAGTAACGAGTAAACTCAAAGGACATCGACGGGTCTCCACCTGGAATGTGAGTGAGTACACGCCACGGTATCGTCCGAATAATGGATATGTAATGTAGCCTGTCCGATATACGAAAAGCGCGAAAACTACGTCACGGGTACGTGACGGATTCGGTCAAAACTGGGACAAAGTGCAGTGCACTCTGGCACTGCGTTAATACCACCAGGTGTTTCTATGCCGTAATCGTCTCGGATTGGGTAATACCTGCCACTGCACTGCAACCGACAGATTTCGCAGGATAAATTCCCGTTCAAATAATACCGTCTCAAAGGTCGAATGATAAGAGAGGTGAAAAATATCGCCACAAAAATTCCAATAATAATTATTCGATCGTCAGGATCACCAGAGCGTCTCAGGATAGCACCATGTCGGATGGGATCGGGAGTGGCGGCGGAGAAAACGAGGTTGATTCTCGTTCCTCCTCTCGCATCGAGGTCGGAGAGTCGTCGAACCACAGGGAAGACGAGAGCCTGGATCCGGACAACGAGGGCGCTTTGAACACCAATTACGACAGCGGAGACGGAGCAGTTCCCATATTTAGGTGAGAATTGCGATCGAAAATTAACAATTTTCATTTTCTCTCACTTTAATCGACGATCTTTTTACCCCCAGATGCGACCGATGCGATAATTACGAGACCATAAACAAGGCAGCCTTCTGTGCCCACCAGGATCAATGTCTGCTCGGAGGCGAGGCGGGGGAGAGCGCCGAGGGTATCGAAGGAAATGAGAATGACGGAGACGGAGAGGAGGGCCACTCCGGGCACAGGACCCACAGGAAATTGTTCGAATGCGACGTGTGCAATATGAAGTTTTCAAACGGTGCTAATATGAGGCGGCACAAGGTAATTCTAGGGAGGACTGTCTCTCGATCTGTTTCCAAACGAATCATTCTATCGCATTCCAGATGAGACACACCGGAGTGAAACCCTACGAATGTAGAGTTTGCCAGAAAAGATTCTTCCGAAAGGATCACCTCGCCGAACACTTCACAACGCACTCCAAAACCCTGCCTTACCACTGTCCCATATGCAACAGAGGATTTCAAAGACAAATCGCGATGCGGGCACATTTCCAGAACGAACACGTCGGCCAACACGACATGGTCAAATCTTGTCCACTCTGCAATTACAGAGCGGCGACTATGAAGTGTCTCAGGCTACATTTCTTCAACAGGTCCGGAATGTCCGATTTCCAGCTCATAAATCATCGATAACACCCATTAACGACGTATCTGTTGTTCTTCAGGCACGGAATCGACCTCGACAATCCAGGGCCGAACAGCTCTTCGTCCTTGATGAACAGTTGTACCCCCGGAGAAGCTGTGCCTTCGGCACCATTGTCCGACAGTGGAGACAGCACTGGGAATAGATCGGCGGATAATGCGACGCCTCCGATGCATTTCCTCACTCCTCACGTCGAGATATCTATACCTTATCAAGACCACACGTCGATTAAACGTAACGCTAGTCCGGCGCCGTTGAACGGGGATAGTCCCAACAGTCCTCAGAGTGCTGACAGTAACAGCAACGCTCCTAGCAGTAGTCATCATCAGATTACGGTCAATAGCAGCGCGATGCATAGGTGAATGGAATTTTCGACGAGTTTGGGGTCGGATTTGCGCGTTCTAAAGGATTTCTTTTTCATCTTGTAGGAACGAAGAGGCGATAACTCCGTCGATATCTTTGATTCCTATAAAGCAAGAGCCTAACAGCAATGGGACGGACGAATCCGGGGCCACGTCGAGCAGCCTTTCTTTACCTTCTTTGATAAAGGTATCGCCGTTGAAATCGTTGCTCAGAGACGATCTCAGGAGAAAATTATCGTCAAATACGACGGTCAGTAACTCGAGCGGTAATTTACACTCGAGAGGAGAGCCGCCGACCTCGACTAGACCAGATCCAAGAAGTAGCGGACTCCAGTGTTCGCATTGTAGAATAACGTTCCCTGACCAGACGTTGTACTTTTTACACAAGGGATGTCACAGCGACAGTAATCCATGGAAGTGTAATATATGCGGCGAACAATGCTGCAACTTGTATCAATTCAATTCACACTTGCTGAGCAAAAGCCATCAGTAAATTAATAACTTATAAGACGTACGCAGCGGGAATGCGACGTCGATTATTACTTTTTTTTTTAGAGATATATATATATATATTCGTCAAGAGCAAAAATACCCTAGGTGAAATTATATCTTGCATTTTACCAACGTATATTTGGTAATCTACGTTTAGATATACATATATATTATATACGAGTACAGCGGTACCCCGTGGGACGTTGAATGTGCGAGAAAGTGATAGACGAAATACAGGGTCCGTTGGCACGAAGCGTGTAGTTAAATAACAAAGCATCGAAATCGAATAGTACAAAATGTATCGCAATGATAGAAGATTAAATTTAGGTATTGGGACCAAATTTATATGATTTTTCGATCGAATTCAAATTTTGAAGTTCATCATGTATCATGTTCAAACATGTTCCGCGCATACCTCGTCCCCCGGTTATCACTGTACCGGTGAAAGTTCTTATATTTATAAAAGAGATGTTATAAAGGGGACACTTTAGTGCCTTTTGAAAAGAATTTATTAATTAAATCCAGTCCGTTGTGCTGTCACCAAGTGAACTATCCGTCCATAGGGCTTTAAAAAAGATTATTCCAAGCTCTATTTGTAGATTAGGGTGAATCGTGGTGTTGATTCGTTAGTAATTTTTCAACATTCTATCACCGTTGACGAATTTATGTATCCAATCGGAGCGATGAAGGTAGCTAAAATACCATGAATTATGATATTCGCTCTTAGATAAGTATTTAGAATTTAGATAAACGCCTGTCGACGTGTCGAATATTTAAAAGAAATCAACAAATTGCACTAGATATTTTGTATAACTGTTTCACGACCCATGCTGTTACTATACTTGCAAAAATTCAGAGTTGAAAATTTCGTCTCCGCTGATTATTCTAGTTAATTTTTGTTTCTCCGTTGATTGCACGAACCTTTTAATCAACACTTTAGCGACTATTCATCGCTGGGAGCGCAATCACGATACAAAAATTTGATAAAGATCAATCCCTAGAGAATTAAGTCAAGTCGGTTAGCTAGAAGAATGAAATGTCCACACGTACCAGTAAAACTGGCATTGAAAATTATGTACAGGGCACATATTGTGATGATATACCGGCGGTGTAAATCCGACGTTAGAAGTGAATTGGGAGGAATTTGATTCGAAAACTGTTGAAAAAAATCCATGAAAGAATGTTTAATGTACCCCGGTATAAAACAATGTATGAATATTTTTAATATAAATATTTGTACAGATGGAGATTAGAGAAATAACGAGATGAATGAAGGAAAAAAAATTATATATAATTAATCAAGTAAATAAAATAAAATAAAATAAAATAAATTATAGAACACATATATTATATATTATATATATATACATAAAATATATTTAATTATTATACAATATTATGATCCTGTAAATGGTTGTAGTTATTCAATAACTATTCTGTATATCGAGTTATATTATTATTAATTATTTATTAGTAATTAAGTAACTTATTGCCTTGCATTCCACAAAACAGAAAACACAGAATTACCTGTATTTATCTTATACATATAAGTGCGCACGTGTTGATGGTGCTATTGTAAAATACGAGGCTGACTGTACACTTTATCAAACCGAAACGCTCGCACCATCTCTTTCATCTTGATATATTCTAAAGAGAAGAAATAATTATTGATTAATTTGACAAAAACTGTATGTAAAAAGTTTCGCTATTTATCGTTGTTGTTAAATCAATCGGACTTAGCCACCTTCAAATAAATGATCAAAAAATGGCAAATGTCATTTTACTGAAGCATCATTGACATCAAAAATAATAATTTCAGGTACTTATGCATTCGTTATAATTTTGTGATAGTTATTGAACGAATTAGCGGGTGAAGGAAAAAAAAAGTATGTTTATTGAAGGAAGTGCCTATTATCGCTGTAAATTTATACAAAGTAAAAAACTTATATTATTTTCCAATGTTTTATTAAAAATTGAAATTGAAATATTATATAACGAATTTGATGGATTTTTTCAAAAAAGAAAAAGGGGAGAAAAAAAAGAACGAATTCAAACAAATATATGCATATAATGTATGAAAATATATTGTGATAAAAATTATACAAGTCGGTTTTTATGAAATATATCGACGATAAAACTTGTCTTGAAAAAAAAAAATGCCTTATTCTGTGACAGTCAGAAAAAAAAAATGGAATAAAATAAAATAACAGGGAACAAAAAAAAAAAAAAATGAGATAATGTGATTCGGAATCTTTGTTCGCCACAAAAATATGATGGATGCATTTTTATGGATTAATAAAGATAATTTATAAATAGTTATGATTATAGAAAGAATTATAAAATACAGGCAATGCACACACACACACACACACACACGCTGCCACTTATTCATAATACTTATATTATTACGAGTTGAAAAATAAATTATTATATTTAATTTAACAAATATGTTGATGTTACTAAGCTATAAACGGTATGATGGGTACAAGAAAAATATATAAACAAAATCATTATGTATATAATATATTATATATATATCTATATATTTAAATTTGAACACCAAAAAAAAAAAATAAAAAATACAATTACTTTGTGCATTATAAAAAAAAAAAAATT